>CATIWC010001590.1:0-41646 GCA_948472305.1 Vicia faba | reverse complement strand
ATCAATAAATATCATGGTTTATTATGATATGTCAATTTATAATCAATAAATATCTATAAGTCGTCTCGTGTTGCATATAAAGAAATTTTGCTCTCCCCTTCAAAGCATGGTCAACATCATTGTATTTATCACTAGTACATACCTTGAATTTAAAATTATATCGTGAATTAAGTAAAATATATTAAGTAGTTTTTTAAATTAAAGAACAAATTTAAATATTCTAAATCAACAATTTAAAAACACCGACTTCTATTATTTTTTATTTTTTATGTATAAATTAATATTTTTAATAATATAATGTTTTTTCCCCACTTCACCCTGGTAACATAGCTGAAAGTAACAAATTACTTATAACTACAACGATAATAGAAGATCAATGTAAAAAATATATAAAAACATATCAAAGCACTAATATCAATATAGCAAATACAATTGTTATATACTTCAATATAAATAAATATAATTATTAATTTTTTATATTTAATATACATTTTTATAATAGTATTTATTAGAATAAGCATAAATCTAAAAAAAAAAAGTCCAACAGCAATAAAAGTTTTTTAAAGTTGTTGGATATATATATATATATATATTTATATATATATATATATATATATATAAATTATTATGTTGAATCTGATTGAGTTGTTGCTATTAGACCAATTAAGAATAATGGGTTTAAACCAACTCTAGAAAGAGTATATGTTATTAAAAAAAGAAGGGAGACATGGAATAAAAGAGTATAGTTAGTGAGTGGTCCACCTCATAAATTCTAAAGGAATTTCGTTAGAGAAATACAGTATATTTTAGTGAATAGTGTAAGAGTGGGTCATGCAAAGTTATTGTTATAACTTGTTAGGAGGAATTCATTTTTAGTTGGAGTTATAAATTATAAAATTGTGTTATTGTAATACTTCTTACTATAATTTAAACAATCTCTATTTTCATGATTTGTTATGATGTGTATTCTATAGAATCAATAAATATCATGGTTTATTATGATATGTCATTTATAATCAATGAATATCTATAAATCGTCTCGTGTTGCATATAAAGAAATTTTGCTCTCGCATTCAAAGCATGGTCAACATCATTGTATTTATCACTAGTACATACCTTGAATTTAAAATTATATCGTGAATTAAGTAAAATATATTAAGTAGTTTTTTAAATTAAATAACAAATTTAAATATTCTATATGAAAAATTTAAAAACACCCACTTATATTATTTTTTTATTTTTTATGTATAAAATTAATATTTTTAATAATGTAATGTTTTTTCCCCACTTCACCCTCTGGTAACGTAGCTGAAAGTAACTAATTACTTATAAACTTCAACGATAATAGAAGATCAATGTAAAAAATAATATAAAAACATATCAAAGCACTAATATCAATATAGCAAATACAATTGTTATATACTTCAATATAAATAAATATAATTATTAATTTTTTATATTTAATATACATTTTTATAATTGTATTTATTAGAATAAGCATAAATCTAAAAAAAAAGTCCAACAGCAATTAAAGTTGTTTAAAAGTTGTTGGCTGTGTATATATATATATATATATATATAATATATATATATATATATATATATATATATATATATATTATATATATATATATATATATATATATATAATATATATATATATATATATATATATATATATATATATATATAATATATATATATATATATATTATATATATAAATTATTATGTTGAATCTGATTGAGTTGTTGCTATTAGACCAATTAAGAATAAGGGGTTTAAACTAACTCTAGAAAGAGTATATGTTATTAAAAAAAGAAGGATACATGGAATAGAAGAGTATAGTTAGTGAGTGGTCCAACTCATAAATTCTAAGGAATTTCGTTAGAAAAGTACAGTATATTTTAGTGAATAGTGTAAGAGTGTTCATGCAAAGTTTATTGTTATAACTTGTTAGGAGAATTCATTTTTAGTTGGAGTTATAAATTATAAAATTGTGTTATTGTAATACTTTTTACTCTAATTTAAACGATCTTTATTTTCATGATTTATTATGATGTGTATTCTATGGAGTCAATAAATATCATGGTTTATTATGATATGTCATTTATAATCAATAAATATCTATAAGTCGTCTCGTGTTGCATATAAAGAAATTTTGCTCTCCCCTTCAAAGCTATGGTCAACATTATTGTATTTATCACTAGTACATACCTTGAATTTAAAATTATATAGTGAATTAAGTAAAATATATTAATAGTTTTTTAAATTTAAGAACAAATTTAAATATTCTAAATCAAAAATTTAAAAACACCGTCTTCTATTATTTTTTATTTTTTATGTATAAATTAATATTTTTAATAATGTAATGTTTTTTCCCCACTTCACCCTGGTAACATAGCTGAAATAACAAATTACTTATAAACTTCAACGATAATAGAAAATCAATGTAAAAAATAATATAAAAACATATCAAAGCACTAATTTCAATATAGAAAATACAATTGTTATACACTTCAATATAAATAAATATAATTATTAATTTTTTATATTTAATATACATTTTTTATATTAGTATTTATTAGAATTAGCATAAATCTAAAAATAAAAGTCCAACAGCAATTAAAGTTGTTTAAAATTGTTGGATATATATATAAAAAATTCTTATATTGAATCTGATTGAGTTGTTGCTATTAGACCAATTAAGAATAAGGGGTTTAAACCAACTCTAGAAAGAGCATATGTTATTCAAAAAAGAAGGAGACATGGAATAGTAGAGTATAGTTAGTGAGTGGTCCACCTCATAAATTCTAAAGGAATTTTGTTAGAGAAATACAGTATATTTTAGTGAATAGTGTAAGAGTGTTCATGCAAAGTTATTGTTATAACTTGTTAGGAGAATTAATTTTTAGTTGGAGTTATAAATTATAAAATTGTGTTATTGTAATACTTTTTACTCTAATTTAAACGATCTCTATTTCATGATTTGTTATGATGTGTATTCTATAGAATCAATAAATATCATGGTTTATCATGATATGTAATTTATAATCAATGAATATCTATAAATCGTCTTGTGTTGCATATAAAGAATTTTGCTCTCCCTTCAAAGCATGGTCAAACATTATTGTATTTATCACTAGTACATACCTTGAATTTAAAATTATATAGTGAATTAAGTAAAATATATTAAGTAGTTTTTTAAATTTAAGAACAAATTTGAATATTCTAAATCAAAAATTTAAAAACACCGTCTTCTATTATTTTTTATTTTTTATGTATAAATTAATATTTTTAATAATGTAATGTTTTTTCCCCACTTCACCCTGGTAACATACCTGAAATAACAAATTACTTATAAACTTCAACGATAATAGAAAATCAATGTAAAAAATAATATAAAAACATATCAAAGCACTAATTCAATATAGAAAATACAATTGTTATACACTTCAATATAAATAAATATAATTATTAATTTTTTATATTTAATATACATTTTTATATTAGTATTTATTAGAATTAGCATAAATCTAAAAATAAAAGTCCAACAGCAATTAAAGTTGTTTAAAAATTGTTGGATATATATATAAAAATTCTTATATTGAATCTGATTGAGTTGTTGCTATTAGACCAATTAAGAATAAGGGTTTAAACCAACTCTAGAAAGAGCATATGTTATTCAAAAAAGAAGGAGACATGGAATAGAAGAGTATAGTTAGTGAGTGGTCCCACTCATAAATTCTAAAGGAATTTTGTTAGAGAAATACAGTATATTTTAGTGAATAGTGTAAGAGTGTTCATGCAAAGTTATTGTTATAACTTGTTAGGAGAATTAATTTTTAGTTGGAGTTATAAATTATAAAATTGTGTTATTGTAATACTTTTTACTCTAATTTAAACGATCTCTATTTCATGATTTGTTATGATGTGTATTCTATAGAATCAATAAATATCATGGTTTATCATGATATGTAATTTATAATCAATGAATATCTATAAATCGTCTTGTGTTGCATATAAAGAAATTTGGCTCTCCCCTTCAAAGCATGGTCAACATCATTGTATCTATCACTAGTACATACCTTGAATTTAAAATTCTATCGTGAATTAAGTAAAATATATTAAGTAGTTTTTAAATTAAGGAACAAATTAAATATTCTAAATCAAAAATTTAAAAACACCGTCTTCTATTATTTTTTATTTTTTATGTATAAATTAATATTTTTAATAATGTAATGTTTTTTTCCCCACTTCACCCTGGTAACATAGCTGAAATAACAAATTACTTATAAACTTCAACGATTAAAAGAAAATCAATGTAAAAAATAATATAAAAACATATCAAAGCACTAATTTCAATATAGAAAATACAATTGTTATACACTTCAATATAAATAAATATAATTATTAATTTTTTATATTTAATATACATTTTTATATTAGTATTTATTAGAATTAGCATAATCTAAAATAAAAGTCCAACAGCAATAAAAGTTGTTTAAAATTGTTGGATATATATATAAAAATTCTTATATTGAATCTGATTGAGTGTTGCTATTAGACCAATTAAGAATAAGGGGTTTAAACCAACTCTAGAAAGAGCATATGTTATTCAAAAAAGAAGGAGACATGGAATAGAAGAGTATAGTTAGTGAGTGGTCCACCTCATAAATTCTAAGGAATTTTGTTAGAGAAATACAGTATATTTTAGTGAATAGTGTAAGAGTGTTCATGCAAAGTTATTGTTATAACTTGTTAGGAGAATTCATTTTTAGTTGGAGTTATAAATTATAAAATTGTGTTATTGTAATACTTTTTACTCTAATTTAAACGATCTCTATTTTCATGATTTGTTATGATGTGTATTCTATAGAATCAATAAATATCATGGTTTATCATGATATGTAATTTATAATCAATGAATATCTATAAATCGTCTCGTGTTTGCTCATATAAAGAAATTTTGCCCTCCCCTTCAAAGCATGGTCAACATCATTGTATCTATCACTATTATTTTTAAAATTCTATCGTGAATTAAGTAAAATATATTAAGTAGTTTTTTAAATTAAAGAACAAATTTAAATATTCTAAATCAAAAATTTAAAAACACCGTCTTCTATTATTTTTTATTTTTTAGGTATAAATTAATATTTTTAATAATGTAATGTTTTTTTCCCCACTTCACCCTTGGTAACATACCTGAAATAACAAATTATTTATAAACTTCAACGATAATAGAAAATCAATGTAAAAAATAATATAAAAACATATCAAAGCACTAATTTCAATATAGAAAATACAATTGTTATACACTTCAATATAAATAAATATAATTATTAATTTTTTATATTTAATATACACTTTTTAATTAGTATTTATTAGAATTAGCATAAATCTAAAAATAAAAGTACTACAGCCAATAAAAGTTGTTTAAAATTGTTGGATATATATATAAAAATTCTTATATTGAATCTGATTGAGTTGTTGCTATTAGACCAATTAAGAATAAGGGGTTTAAACCAACTCTAGAAAGAGCATATGTTATTTAAAAAAGAAGGAGACATGGAATAGAAGAGTATAGTTAGTGAGTGGTCCACCTCATAAATTCTAAAGGAAAGAGAAATACAGTATATTTTAGTGAATAGTTTAAGAGTGTTCATGCAAAGTTATTGTTATAACTTGTTAGGAGAATTCATTTTTAGTTGGAGTTATAAATTATAAAATTGTGTTATTGTAATACTTTTTTACTCTAATTTAAACGATCTCTATTTTCATGATTTGTTATGATGTGTATTCTATAGAATCAATAAATATCATGGTTTATCATGATATGTAATTTATAATCAATGAATATCTATAAATCGTCTCGTGTTGCATATAAATAAATTTTGCTCTCCCCTTCAAAGCATGGTCAACATCATTGTATCTATCACTAGTACATACCTTGAATTTTAAAATTCTATCGTGAATTAAGTAAAATACATTAAGTAGTTTTTTAAATTAAAGAACAAATTTAAATATTCTAAATCAAAAATTTAAAAACACCGTCTTCTATTATTTTTTATTTTTTATGTATAAATTAATATTTTTAATATTGTAATGTTTTTTTCCCCACTTCACCCTGGGTAACATAGCTGAAATAACAAATTACTTATAAACTTCAACGATAATAGAAAATCAATGTAAAACATAATATAAAAACTTATCAAAGCACTAATTTCAATATAGAAAATACAATTGTTATACACTTCAATATAAATAAATATAATTATCAATTTTTATATTTAATATACATTTTTATATTAGTATTTATTAGAATTAGCATAAATCTAAAAATAAAAGTCCAACAGCAATAAAAGTTGTTTAAAATTGTTGGATATATATATAAAAATACTTATATTGAATCTGATTGAGTTGTGCTATTAGACCCACCTAAGAATAAGGGGTTTAAACAACTCTAGAAAGAGCATATGTTATTCAAAAAAGAAGGAGACATGGAAATAGAAGAGTATAGTTAGTGAGTGGTCCACCTCATAAATTCTAAAGGAATTTTGTTAGAGAAATACAGTATATTTTAGTGAATAGTGTAAGAGTGTTCATGCAAAGTTATTGTTATAACTTGTTAGGAGAATTCATTTTTAGTTGGAGTTATAAATTATAAAATTGTGTTATTGTAATACTTTTTAGTCTAATTTAAACGATCTCTATTTTCATGATTTGTTATGATGTGTATTATATAGAATCAATAAATATCATGGTTTATCATGATATGTCATTTATAATCAATGAATATCTATAAATCGTCTCGTGTTGCATATAAAGAAATTTTGCTCTCCCCTTCAAAGCATGGGTCAACATCATTGTATTTATCACTAGTACATACCTTGAATTTAAAATTCTATCTTGAATTAAGTAAATTATATTAAGTAGTTTTTTAAATTAAAGAACAAATTTAAATATTCTAATCAAAAATTTAAAAACACCGACTTCTATTATTTTTTATTTTTTATGTATAAATTAATATTTTTAATAATGTAATGTTTTTTTCCCCACTTCACCCTGGTAACATAGCTGAAATAACAAGTTACTTATAAACTTCAACGATAATAGAAAATCAATGTAAAAAATAATATAAAAACTTATCAAAGCACTAATTTCAATATAGAAAATACAATTGTTATACACTTCAATAAAATTAATATAATTATTAATTTTTTATATTTAATATACATTTTTTATATTAGTATTTATTAGAATTAGCATAAATCTAAAAATAAAAGTCCAACAGCAATAAAAGTTGTTTAAAATTGTTGGATATTATATAAAAATTCTGATATTGAATCTGATTGAGTTGTTGCTATTAGACCAACTAAGAATAAGGGGTTTAAACCAACTCTAGAAGAGCATATGTTATTCAAAAAAGAGGAGACATGGAATAGAAGAGTATAGTTAGTGAGTGGTCCACCTCATAAATTCTAAAGGAATTTGTTAGAGAAATACAGTATATTTTAGTGAATAGTGTAAGAGTGTTCATGCAAAGTTATTGTTATAACTTGTTAGGAGAATTCATTTTTAGTTGGAGTTATAAATTATAAAATTGTGTTATTGTAATACTTTTACTCTAATTTAAACGATCTCTATTTTCATGATTTGTTATGATGTGTATTCTATAGAATCAATAAATATCATGGTTTATCATGATATGTAATTTATAATCAATGAATATCTATAAATCGTCTTGTGTTGCATATAAAGAAATTTTGCTCTCCCCTTCAAAGCATGGTCAACATCATTGTATCTATCATTAGTACATACCTTGAATTTAAAATTCTATCGTGAATTAAGTAAAATATATTAAGTAGTTTTTTAAATTAAAGAACAAATTTAAATATTCTAAATCAAAAATTTAAAAACACCGTCTTCTATTATTTTTTATTTTGATGTATAAATTAATATTTTTAATAATGTAATGTTTTTTTCCCCACTTCACCCTGGGTAACATAGCTGAAATAACAAATTACTTATAAACTCTCAACGATAATAGAAAATCAATGTAAAAAATAATATAAAAACATATCAAAGCACTAATTTCAATATAGAAAATACAATTGTTATACATTTCAATATAAATAAATATAATTATTAATTTTTTATATTTAATATACATTTTTATATTAGTATTTATTAGAATTAGCATAAATCTAAAAATAAAAGTCCAACAGCAATAAAAGTTGTTTAAAATTGTTGGATATATATATAAAAAATTCTTATATTGAATCTGATTGAGTTGTTGCTATTAGACCAATTAAGAATAAGGGGTTTAAACCAACTCTAGAAAGAGCATATGTTATTCAAAAAAGAAGGAGACATGGAATAGAAGAGTGTAGTTTAGTGAGTGGTCCACCTCATAAATTCTAAAGGAATTTTGTTAGAGAAATACAGTATATTTTAGTGAATAGTGTAAGAGTGTTCATGCAAAGTTATTGTTATAACTTGTTAGGAGAATTTATTTTAGTTGGAGTTATAAATTATAAAATTGTGTTATTGTAATACTTTTTTACTTTAATTTAAACGATCTCTATTTTCATGATTTGTTATGATGTGTATTCTATAGAATCAATAAATATCATGGTTTATCATGATATGTAATTTATAATCAATGAATATCTATAAATCGTCTCGTGTTGCATATAAAGAAATTTTGCTCTCCCCTTCAAAGCATGGTCAACATCATTGTATCTATCACTAGTACATACCTTGAATTTAAAATTCTATCGTGAATTAAGTAAAATACATTAAGTAGTTTTGTAAATTAAAGAACAAATTTAAATATTCTAAATCAAAAATTTAAAAACACCGTCTTCTATTATTTTTTATTTTTTAGGTATAAATTAATATTTTTAATAATGTAATGTTTTTTTCCCCACTTCACCCTGGTAACATACCTGAAATAACAAATTATTTATAAACTTCAACGATAATAGAAAATCAATGTAAAAAATAATATAAAAACATATCAAAGCACTAATTTCAATATAGAAAATACAATTGTTATACACTTCAATATAAATAAATATAATTATTAATTTTTTATATTTAATATACATTTTTATATTAGTATTTATTAGAATAAGCATAAATCTAAAAATAAAAGTCCAACAGCAATAAAAGTTGTTTAAAATTGTTGGATATATATATAAAAATTCTTATATTGAATCTGATTGAGTTGTTTCTATTAGACCAATTAAGAATAAGGGGTTTAAACCAACTCTAGAAAGAGCATATGTTATTCAAAAAAGAAGGAGACATGGAATAGAAGAGTATAGTTAGTGAGTGGTCCACCTCATAAATTCTAAAGGAAAGAGAAATACAGTATATTTTAGTGAATAGTGTAAGAGTGTTCATGCAAAGTTATTGTTATAACTTGTTTAGGAGAATTCATTTTATGTGGAGTTATAAATTATAAAATTGTGTTATTGTAATACTTTTTACTCTAATTTAAACGATCTCTATTTTCTTGATTTGTTATGATGTGTATTCTATAGAATCAATAAAATATCATGGTTTATCATGATATGTAATTTATAATCAATGAATATCTATAAATCGTCTCGTGTTGCATATAAAGAAATTTTGCTCTCCCCTTCAAAGCATGGTCAACATCATTGTATCTATCACTAGTACATACCTTGAATTTAAAATTCTATCGTGAATTAAGTAAAATACATTAAGTAGTTTTTTAAATTAAAGAACAAATTTAAATATTCTAAATCAAAATTTTAAAAACACCGTCTTCTATTATTTTTTATTTTTTAGGTATAAATTAATATTTTTAATAATGTAATGTTTTTTTCCCCACTTCACCCTGGTAACATACCTGAAATAACAAATTATTTATAAACTTCAACGATAATAGAAAATCAATGTAAAAAAATAATATAAAAACATATCAAAGCACTAATTTCAATATAGAAAATACAATTGTTATACACTTCAATATAAATAAATATAATTATTAATTTTTTATATTTAATATACATTTTTTATATTAGTATTTATTAGAATTAGCATAAATCTAAAAATAAAAGTCCAACAGCAATAAAAGTTGTTTAAAATTGTTGGATATATATATAAAAATTCTTATATTGAATCTGATTGAGTTGTTGCTATTAGACCAATTAAGAATAAGGGGTTTAAACCAACTCTAGAAAGAGCATATGTTATTCAAAAAAGAAGGAGGACATGGAATAGAAGAAGTATAGTTAGTGAGTGGTCCACCTCATAAATTCTAAAGGAAAGAGAAATACAGTATATTTTAGTGAATAGTGTAAGAGTGTTCATGCAAAGTTATTGTTATAACTTGTTAGGGAGAATTCATTTTTAGTTGGAGTTATAAATTATAAAATTGTGTTATTGTAATACTTTTTACTCTAATTTAAACGATCTCTATTTTCATGATTTGTTATGATGTGTATTCTATAGAATCAATAAATATCATGGTTTATCATGATATGTAATTTATAATCAATGAATATCTATAAATCGTCTCGTGTTGCATATAAATAAATTTTGCTCTCCCCTTCAAAGCTTGGTCAACATCATTGTATCTATCACTAGTACATACCTTGAATTTAAAATTCTATCGTGAATTAAGTAAAATACATTAAGTAGTTTTTTAAATTAAAGAACAAATTTAAATATTCTAAATCAAAAATTTAAAAACACCGTCTTCTATTATTTTTTATTTTTTAGGTATAAATTAATATTTTTAATAATGTAATGTTTTTTTCCCCACTTCACCCTGGTAACATACCTGAAATAACAAATTATTTATAAACTTCAACGATAATAGAAAATCAATGTAAAAAATAATATAAAAACATATCAAGCACTAATTTCAATATAGAAAATACAATTGTTATACACTTCAATATAAATAAATATAATTATTAATTTTTTATATTTAATATACATTTTTATATTAGTATTTATTAGAATAAGCATAAATCTAAAAATAAAAGTCCAACAGCAATAAAAGTTGTTTAAAATTGTTGGAAATATATATAAAAATTCTTATATTGAATCTGATTGAGTTGTTTCTATTAGACCAATTAAGAATAAGGGGTTTAAACCAACTCTAGAAAGAGCATATGTTATTCAAAAAAGAAGGATACATGGAATAGAAGAGTATAGTTAGTGAGTGGTCCACCTCATAAATTCTAAAGGAAAGAGAAATACAGTATATTTTAGTGAATAGTGTAAGAGTGTTCATGCAAAGTTATTGTTATAACTTGTTAGGAGAATTCATTTTTAGTTGGAGTTATAAATTATAAAATTGTGTTATTGTAATACTTTTTACTCTAATTTAAACGATCTCTATTTTCTTGATTTGTTATGATGTGTATTCTATAGAATCAATAAATATCATGGTTTATCATGATATGTAATTTATAATCAATGAATATCTATAAATCGTCTCGTGTTGCATATAAAGAAATTTTGCTCTCCCCTTCAAAGCATGGTCAACATCATTGTATCTATCACTAGTACATACCTTGAATTTAAAATTCTATCGTGAATTAAGTAAAATACATTAAGTAGTTTTTTAAATTAAAGAACAAATTTAAATATTCTAAATCAAAAATTTAAAAACACCGTCTTCTATTATTTTTTATTTTTTAGGTATAAATTAATATTTTTAATAATGTAATGTTTTTTTCCCCACTTCACCCTGGTAACATACCTGAAATAACAAATTATTTATAAACTTCAACGATAATAGAAAATCAATGTAAAAAATAATATAAAAACATATCAAAGCACTAATTTCAATATAGAAAATACAATTGTTATACACTTCAATATAAATAAATATAATTATTAATTTTTTATATTTAATATACATTTTTATATTAGTATTTATTAGAATTAGCATAAATCTAAAAATAAAAGTCCAACAGCAATAAAAGTTGTTTAAAATTGTTGGATATATATATATAAATTCTTATATTGAATCTGATTGAGTTGTTGCTATTAGACCAATTAAGAATAAGGGGTTTAAACCAACTCTAGAAAGAGCATATGTTATTCAAAAAAGAAGGAGACATGGAATAGAAGAGTATAGTTAGTGAGTGGTCCACCTCATAAATTCTAAAGGAAAGAGAAATACAGTATATTTTAGTGAATAGTGTAAGAGTGGTCATGCAAAGTTATTGTTATAACTTGTTAGGAGAATTCATTTTTAGTTGGAGTTATAAATTATAAAATTGTGTTATTGTAATACTTTTTACTCTAATTTAAACGATCTCTATTTTCATGATTTGTTATGATGTGTATTCTATAGAATCAATAAATATCATGGTTTATCATGATATGTAATTTATAATCAATGAATATCTATAAATCGTCTCGTGTTGCATATAAAAAAATTTTGCTCTCCCCTTCAAAGCATGGTCAACATCATTGTATCTATCACTAGTACATACCTTGAATTTAAAATTCTATCGTGAATTAAGTAAAATACATTAAGTAGTTTTTTAAATTAAAGAACAAATTTAAATATTCTAAATCAAAAATTTAAAAACACCGTCTTCTATTATTTTTTATTTTTTATGTATAAATTAATATTTTTAATAATGTAATGTTTTTTTCCCCACTTCACCCTGGTAACATAGCTGAAATAACAAATTACTTATAAACTTCAACGATAATAGAAAATCAATGTAAAAAATAATATAAAAACTTATCAAAGCACTAATTTCAATATAGAAAATACAATTGTTATACACTTCAATATAAATAAATATAATTATTAATTTTTTATATTTAATATACATTTTTATATTAGTATTTATTAGAATTAGCATAAATCTAAAAATAAAAGTCCAACAGCAATAAAAGTTGTTTAAAATTGTTGGATATATATATAAAAATTCTTATATTGAATCTGATTGAGTTGTTGCTATTAGACCAACTAAGAATAAGGGGTTTAAACCAACTCTAGAAAGAGCATATGTTATTCAAAAAAGAAGGAGACATGGAATAGAAGAGTATAGTTAGTGAGTGGTCCACCTCATAAATTCTAAAGGAATTTTGTTAGAGAAATACAGTATATTTTAGTGAATAGTGTAAGAGTGTTCATGCAAAGTTATTGTTATAACTTGTTAGGAGAATTCATTTTTAGTTGGAGTTATAAATTATAAAATTGTGTTATTGTAATACTTTTTACTCTAATTTAAACGATCTCTATTTTCATGATTTGTTATGATGTGTATTCTATAGAATCAATAAATATCATGGTTTATCATGATATGTAATTTATAATCAATGAATATCTATAAATCGTCTCGTGTTGCATATAAATAAATTTTGCTCTCCCCTTCAAAGCATGGTCAACATCATTGTATCTATCACTAGTACATACCTTGAATTTAAAATTCTATCGTGAATTAAGTAAAATACATTAAGTAGTTTTTTAAATTAAAGAACAAATTTAAATATTCTAAATCAAAAATTTAAAAACACCATCTTCTATTATTTTTTATTTTTTAGGTATAAATTAATATTTTTAATAATGTAATGTTTTTTTCCCCACTTCACCCTGGTAACATACCTGAAATAACAAATTATTTATAAACTTCAACGATAATAGAAAATCAATGTAAAAAATAATATAAAAACATATCAAATCACTAATTTCAATATAGAAAATACAATTGTTATACACTTCAATATAAATAAATATAATTATTAATTTTTTATATTTAATATACATTTTTATATTAGTATTTATTAGAATTAGCATAAATCTAAAAATAAAAGTCCAACAGCAATAAAAGTTGTTTAAAATTGTTGGATATATATATAAAAATTCTTATATTGAATCTGATTGAGTTGTTGCTATTAGACCAATTAAGAATAAGGGGTTTAAACCAACTCTAGAAAGAGCATATGTTATTCAAAAAAGAAGGAGACATGGAATAGAAGAGTATAGTTAGTGAGTGGTCCACCTCATAAATTCTAAAGGAAAGAGAAATACAGTATATTTTAGTGAATAGTGTAAGAGTGTTCATGCAAAGTTATTGTTATAACTTGTTAGCAGAATTCATTTTTAGTTGGAGTTATAAATTATAAAATTGTGTTATTGTAATACTTTTTACTCTAATTTAAACGATCTCTATTTTCTTGATTTGTTATGATGTGTATTCTATAGAATCAATAAATATCATGGTTTATCATGATATGTAATTTATAATCAATGAATATCTATAAATCGTCTCGTGTTGCATATAAAGAAATTTTGCTCTCCCCTTCAAAGCATGGTCAACATCATTGTATCTATCACTAGTACATACCTTGAATTTAAAATTCTATCGTGAATTAAGTAAAATACATTAAGTAGTTTTTTAAATTAAAGAACAAATTTAAATATTCTAAATCAAAAATTTAAAAACACCGTCTTCTATTATTTTTTATTTTTTAGGTATAAATTAATATTTTTAATAATGTAATGTTTTTTCCCCACTTCACCCTGGTAACATACCTGAAATAACAAATTATTTATAAACTTCAACGATAATAGAAAATCAATGTAAAAAATAATATAAAAACATATCAAAGCACTAATTTCAATATAGAAAATACAATTGTTATACACTTCAATATAAATAAATATAATTATTAATTTTTTATATTTAATATACATTTTTATATTAGTATTTATTAGAATTAGCATAAATCTAAAAATAAAAGTCCAACAGCAATAAAAGTTGTTTAAAATTGTTGGATATATATATAAAAATTCTTATATTGAATCTGATTGAGTTGTTGCTATTAGACCAATTAAGAATAAGGGGTTTAAACCAACTCTAGAAAGAGCATATGTTATTCAAAAAAGAAGGAGACATGGAATAGAAGAGTATAGTTAGTGAGTGGTCCACCTCATAAATTCTAAAGGAAAGAGAAATACAGTATATTTTAGTGAATAGTGTAAGAGTGTTCATGCAAAGTTATTGTTATAACTTGTTAGGAGAATTCATTTTTAGTTGGAGTTATAAATTATAAAATTGTGTTATTGTAATACTTTTTAGTCTAATTTAAACGATCTCTATTTTCATGATTTGTTATGATGTGTATTATATAGAATCAATAAATATCATGGTTTATCATGATATGTCATTTATAATCAATGAATATCTATAAATCGTCTCGTGTTGCATATAAAGAAATTTTGCTCTCCCCTTCAAAGCATGGTCAACATCATTGTATTTATCACTAGTACTTACCTTGAATTTAAAATTCTATCTTGAATTAAGTAAATTATATTAAGTAGTTTTTTAAATTAAAGAACAAATTTAAATATTCTAAATCAAAAATTTAAAAACACCGACTTCTATTATTTTTTATTTTTTATGTATAAATTAATATTTTTAATAATGTAATGTTTTTTTCCCCACTTCACCCTGGTAACATAGCTGAAATAACAAATTACTTATAAACTTCAACGATAATAGAAAATCAATGTAAAAAATAATATAAAAACTTATCAAAGCACTAATTTCAATATACAAAATACAATTGTTATACATTTCAATATAAATAAATATAATTATTAATTTTTTATATTTAATATACATTTTTATATTAGTATTTATTAGAATTAGCATAAATCTAAAAATAAAAGTCCAACAGCAATAAAAGTTGTTTAAAATTGTTGGATATATATATAAAAATTCTTATATTGAATCTGATTGAGTTGTTGCTATTAGACCAACTAAGAATAAGGGGTTTAAACCAACTCTAGAAAGAGCATATGTTATTCAAAAAAGAAGGAGACATGGAATAGAAGAGTATAGTTAGTGAGTGGTCCACCTCATAAATTCTAAAGGAATTTTGTTAGAGAAATACAGTATATTTTAGTGAATAGTGTAAGAGTGTTCATGCAAAGTTATTGTTATAACTTGTTAGGAGAATTCATTTTTAGTTGGAGTTATAAATTATAAAATTGTGTTATTGTAATACTTTTTAGTCTAATTTAAACGATCTCTATTTTCATGATTTGTTATGATGTGTATTATATAGAATCAATAAATATCATGGTTTATCATGATATGTCATTTATAATCAATGAATATCTATAAATCGTCTCGTGTTGCATATAAAGAAATTTTGCTCTCCCCTTCAAAGCATGGTCAACATCATTGTATTTATCACTAGTACTTACCTTGAATTTAAAATTCTATCTTGAATTAAGTAAATTATATTAAGTAGTTTTTTAAATTAAAGAACAAATTTAAATATTCTAAATCAAAAATTTAAAAACACCGACTTCTATTATTTTTTATTTTTTATGTATAAATTAATATTTTTAATAATGTAATGTTTTTTTCCCCACTTCACCCTGGTAACATAGCTGAAATAACAAATTACTTATAAACTTCAACGATAATAGAAAATCAATGTAAAAAATAATATAAAAACTTATCAAAGCACTAATTTCAATATAGAAAATACAATTGTTATACACTTCAATATAAATAAATATAATTATTAATTTTTTATATTTAATATACATTTTTATATTAGTATTTATTAGAATTAGCATAAATCTAAAAATAAAAGTCCAACAGCAATAAAAGTTGTTTAAAATTGTTGGATATATATATATATAAATTCTTATATTGAATCTGATTGAGTTGTTGCTATTAGACCAATTAAGAATAAGGGGTTTAAACCAACTCTAGAAAGAGCATATGTTATTCAAAAAAGAAGGAGACATGGAATAGAAGAGTATAGTTAGTGAGTGGTCCACCTCATAAATTCTAAAGGAATTTTGTTAGAGAAATACAGTATATTTTAGTGAATAGTGTAAGAGTGTTCATGCAAAGTTATTGTTATAACTTGTTAGGAGAATTCATTTTTAGTTGGAGTTATAAATTATAAAATTGTGTTATTGTAATACTTTTTACTCTAATTTAAACGATTTCTATTTTCATGATTTGTTATGATGTGTATTCTATAGAATCAATAAATATCATGGTTTATCATGATATGTAATTTATAATCAATGAATATCTATAAATCGTCTCGTGTTGCATATAAAGAAATTTTTCTCTCCCCTTCAAAGCATGGTCAACATCATTGTATCTATCACTAGTACATACCTTGAATTTAAAATTCTATCGTGAATTAAGTAAAATACATTAAGTAGTTTTTTAAATTAAAGAACAAATTTAAATATTCTAAATCAAAAATTTAAAAACACCATCTTCTATTATTTTTTATTTTTTAGGTATAAATTAATATTTTTAATAATGTAATGTTTTTTTCCCCACTTCACCCTGGTAACATACCTGAAATAACAAATTATTTATAAACTTCAACGATAATAGAAAATCAATGTAAAAAATAATATAAAAACATATCAAATCACTAATTTCAATATAGAAAATACAATTGTTATACATTTCAATATAAATAAATATAATTATTAATTTTTTATATTTAATATACATTTTTATATTAGTATTTATTAGAATTAGCATAAATCTAAAAATAAAAGTCCAACAGCAATAAAAGTTGTTTAAAATTGTTGGATATATATATAAAAATTCTTATATTGAATCTGATTGAGTTGTTGCTATTAGACCAATTAAGAATAAGGGGTTTAAACCAACTCTAGAAAGAGCATATGTTATTCAAAAAAGAAGGAGACATGGAATAGAAGATTATAGTTAGTGAGTGGTCCACCTCATAAATTCTAAAGGAATTTTGTTAGAGAAATACAGTATATTTTAGTGAATAGTGTAAGAGTGTTCATGCAAAGTTATTGTTATAACTTGTTAGGAGAATTCATTTTTAGTTGGAGTTATAAATTATAAAATTGTGTTATTGTAATACTTTTTACTCTAATTTAAACGATCTCTATTTTCATGATTTGTTATGATGTGTATTCTATAGAATCAATAAATATCATGGTTTATCATGATATGTAATTTATAATCAATGAATATCTATAAATCGTCTCGTGTTGCATATAAATAAATTTTGCTCTCCCCTTCAAAGCATGCTCAACATCATTGTATCTATCACTAGTACATACCTTGAATTTAAAATTCTATCGTGAATTAAGTAAAATACATTAAGTAGTTTTTTAAATTAAAGAACAAATTTAAATATTCTAAATCAAAAATTTAAAAACA
This sequence comes from Vicia faba, assembly GCA_948472305.1. Taxonomy (NCBI): domain Eukaryota; kingdom Viridiplantae; phylum Streptophyta; class Magnoliopsida; order Fabales; family Fabaceae; genus Vicia; species Vicia faba. Next base: position 23,441 of record CATIWC010001590.1, on the reverse strand, counting down.
CCATCTTCTATTATTTTTTATTTTTTAGGTATAAATTAATATTTTTAATAATGTAATGTTTTTTTCCCCACTTCACCCTGGTAACATACCTGAAATAACAAATTATTTATAAACTTCAACGATAATAGAAAATCAATGTAAAAAATAATATAAAAACATATCAAATCACTAATTTCAATATAGAAAATACAATTGTTATACACTTCAATATAAATAAATATAATTATTAATTTTTTATATTTAATATACATTTTTATATTAGTATTTATTAGAATTAGCATAAATCTAAAAATAAAAGTCCAACAGCAATAAAAGTTGTTTAAAATTGTTGGATATATATATAAAAATTCTTATATTGAATCTGATTGAGTTGTTGCTATTAGACCAATTAAGAATAAGGGGTTTAAACCAACTCTAGAAAGAGCATATGTTATTCAAAAAAGAAGGAGACATGGAATAGAAGAGTATAGTTAGTGAGTGGTCCACCTCATAAATTCTAAAGGAATTTTGTTAGAGAAATACAGTATATTTTAGTGAATAGTGTAAGAGTGTTCATGCAAAGTTATTGTTATAACTTGTTAGGAGAATTCATTTTTAGTTGGAGTTATAAATTATAAAATTGTGTTATTGTAATACTTTTTACTCTAATTTAAACGATCTCTATTTTCATGATTTGTTATGATGTGTATTCTATAGAATCAATAAATATCATGGTTTATCATGATATGTAATTCATAATCAATGAATATCTATAAATCGTCTCGTGTTGCATATAAAGAAATTTTGCTCTCCCCTTCAAAGCATGGTCAACATCATTGTATCTATCACTAGTACATACCTTGAATTTAAAATTCTATCGTGAATTAAGTAAATTATATTAAGTAGTTTTTTAAATTAAAGAACAAATTTAAATATTCTAAATCAAAAATTTAAAAACACCGACTTCTATTATTTTTTATTTTTTATGTATAAATTAATATTTTTAATAATGTAATGTTTTTTTCCCCACTTCACCCTGGTAACATAGCTGAAATAACAAATTACTTATAAACTTCAACGATAATAGAAAATCAATGTAAAAAATAATATAAAAACTTATCAAAGCACTAATTTCAATATAGAAAATACAATTGTTATACACTTCAATATAAATAAATATAATTATTAATTTTTTATATTTAATATACATTTTTATATTAGTATTTATTAGAATTAGCATAAATCTAAAAATAAAAGTCCAACAGCAATAAAAGTTGTTTAAAATTGTTGGATATATATATAAAAATTCTTATATTGAATCTGATTGAGTTGTTGCTATTAGACCAATTAAGAATAAGGGGTTTAAACCAACTCTAGAAAGAGCATATGTTATTCAAAAAAGAAGGAGACATGGAATAGAAGAGTATAGTTAGTGAGTGGTCCACCTCATAAATTCTAAAGGAAAGAGAAATACAGTATATTTTAGTGAATAGTGTAAGAGTGTTCATGCAAAGTTATTGTTATAACTTGTTAGGAGAATTCATTTTTAGTTGGAGTTATAAATTATAAAATTGTGTTATTGTAATACTTTTTAGTCTAATTTAAACGATCTCTATTTTCATGATTTGTTATGATGTGTATTATATAGAATCAATAAATATCATGGTTTATCATGATATGTCATTTATAATCAATGAATATCTATAAATCGTCTCGTGTTGCATATAAAGAAATTTTGCTCTCCCCTTCAAAGCATGGTCAACATCATTGTATTTATCACTAGTACTTACCTTGAATTTAAAATTCTATCTTGAATTAAGTAAATTATATTAAGTAGTTTTTTAAATTAAAGAACAAATTTAAATATTCTAAATCAAAAATTTAAAAACACCGACTTCTATTATTTTTTATTTTTTATGTATAAATTAATATTTTTAATAATGTAATGTTTTTTTCCCCACTTCACCCTGGTAACATAGCTGAAATAACAAATTACTTATAAACTTCAACGATAATAGAAAATCAATGTAAAAAATAATATAAAAACTTATCAAAGCACTAATTTCAATATACAAAATACAATTGTTATACATTTCAATATAAATAAATATAATTATTAATTTTTTATATTTAATATACATTTTTATATTAGTATTTATTAGAATTAGCATAAATCTAAAAATAAAAGTCCAACAGCAATAAAAGTTGTTTAAAATTGTTGGATATATATATAAAAATTCTTATATTGAATCTGATTGAGTTGTTGCTATTAGACCAACTAAGAATAAGGGGTTTAAACCAACTCTAGAAAGAGCATATGTTATTCAAAAAAGAAGGAGACATGGAATAGAAGAGTATAGTTAGTGAGTGGTCCACCTCATAAATTCTAAAGGAATTTTGTTAGAGAAATACAGTATATTTTAGTGAATAGTGTAAGAGTGTTCATGCAAAGTTATTGTTATAACTTGTTAGGAGAATTCATTTTTAGTTGGAGTTATAAATTATAAAATTGTGTTATTGTAATACTTTTTAGTCTAATTTAAACGATCTCTATTTTCATGATTTGTTATGATGTGTATTATATAGAATCAATAAATATCATGGTTTATCATGATATGTCATTTATAATCAATGAATATCTATAAATCGTCTCGTGTTGCATATAAAGAAATTTTGCTCTCCCCTTCAAAGCATGGTCAACATCATTGTATTTATCACTAGTACTTACCTTGAATTTAAAATTCTATCTTGAATTAAGTAAATTATATTAAGTAGTTTTTTAAATTAAAGAACAAATTTAAATATTCTAAATCAAAAATTTAAAAACACCGACTTCTATTATTTTTTATTTTTTATGTATAAATTAATATTTTTAATAATGTAATGTTTTTTTCCCCACTTCACCCTGGTAACATAGCTGAAATAACAAATTACTTATAAACTTCAACGATAATAGAAAATCAATGTAAAAAATAATATAAAAACTTATCAAAGCACTAATTTCAATATAGAAAATACAATTGTTATACACTTCAATATAAATAAATATAATTATTAATTTTTTATATTTAATATACATTTTTATATTAGTATTTATTAGAATTAGCATAAATCTAAAAATAAAAGTCCAACAGCAATAAAAGTTGTTTAAAATTGTTGGATATATATATATATATAAATTCTTATATTGAATCTGATTGAGTTGTTGCTATTAGACCAATTAAGAATAAGGGGTTTAAACCAACTCTAGAAAGAGCATATGTTATTCAAAAAAGAAGGAGACATGGAATAGAAGAGTATAGTTAGTGAGTGGTCCACCTCATAAATTCTAAAGGAATTTTGTTAGAGAAATACAGTATATTTTAGTGAATAGTGTAAGAGTGTTCATGCAAAGTTATTGTTATAACTTGTTAGGAGAATTCATTTTTAGTTGGAGTTATAAATTATAAAATTGTGTTATTGTAATACTTTTTACTCTAATTTAAACGATTTCTATTTTCATGATTTGTTATGATGTGTATTCTATAGAATCAATAAATATCATGGTTTATCATGATATGTAATTTATAATCAATGAATATCTATAAATCGTCTCGTGTTGCATATAAAGAAATTTTTCTCTCCCCTTCAAAGCATGGTCAACATCATTGTATCTATCACTAGTACATACCTTGAATTTAAAATTCTATCGTGAATTAAGTAAAATACATTAAGTAGTTTTTTAAATTAAAGAACAAATTTAAATATTCTAAATCAAAAATTTAAAAACACCATCTTCTATTATTTTTTATTTTTTAGGTATAAATTAATATTTTTAATAATGTAATGTTTTTTTCCCCACTTCACCCTGGTAACATACCTGAAATAACAAATTATTTATAAACTTCAACGATAATAGAAAATCAATGTAAAAAATAATATAAAAACATATCAAATCACTAATTTCAATATAGAAAATACAATTGTTATACATTTCAATATAAATAAATATAATTATTAATTTTTTATATTTAATATACATTTTTATATTAGTATTTATTAGAATTAGCATAAATCTAAAAATAAAAGTCCAACAGCAATAAAAGTTGTTTAAAATTGTTGGATATATATATAAAAATTCTTATATTGAATCTGATTGAGTTGTTGCTATTAGACCAATTAAGAATAAGGGGTTTAAACCAACTCTAGAAAGAGCATATGTTATTCAAAAAAGAAGGAGACATGGAATAGAAGATTATAGTTAGTGAGTGGTCCACCTCATAAATTCTAAAGGAATTTTGTTAGAGAAATACAGTATATTTTAGTGAATAGTGTAAGAGTGTTCATGCAAAGTTATTGTTATAACTTGTTAGGAGAATTCATTTTTAGTTGGAGTTATAAATTATAAAATTGTGTTATTGTAATACTTTTTACTCTAATTTAAACGATCTCTATTTTCATGATTTGTTATGATGTGTATTCTATAGAATCAATAAATATCATGGTTTATCATGATATGTAATTTATAATCAATGAATATCTATAAATCGTCTCGTGTTGCATATAAATAAATTTTGCTCTCCCCTTCAAAGCATGCTCAACATCATTGTATCTATCACTAGTACATACCTTGAATTTAAAATTCTATCGTGAATTAAGTAAAATACATTAAGTAGTTTTTTAAATTAAAGAACAAATTTAAATATTCTAAATCAAAAATTTAAAAACACCATCTTCTATTATTTTTTATTTTTTAGGTATAAATTAATATTTTTAATAATGTAATGTTTTTTTCCCCACTTCACCCTGGTAACATACCTGAAATAACAAATTATTTATAAACTTCAACGATAATAGAAAATCAATGTAAAAAATAATATAAAAACATATCAAATCACTAATTTCAATATAGAAAATACAATTGTTATACACTTCAATATAAATAAATATAATTATTAATTTTTTATATTTAATATACATTTTTATATTAGTATTTATTAGAATTAGCATAAATCTAAAAATAAAAGTCCAACAGCAATAAAAGTTGTTTAAAATTGTTGGATATATATATAAAAATTCTTATATTGAATCTGATTGAGTTGTTGCTATTAGACCAATTAAGAATAAGGGGTTTAAACCAACTCTAGAAAGAGCATATGTTATTCAAAAAAGAAGGAGACATGGAATAGAAGAGTATAGTTAGTGAGTGGTCCACCTCATAAATTCTAAAGGAATTTTGTTAGAGAAATACAGTATATTTTAGTGAATAGTGTAAGAGTGTTCATGCAAAGTTATTGTTATAACTTGTTAGGAGAATTCATTTTTAGTTGGAGTTATAAATTATAAAATTGTGTTATTGTAATACTTTTTACTCTAATTTAAACGATCTCTATTTTCATGATTTGTTATGATGTGTATTCTATAGAATCAATAAATATCATGGTTTATCATGATATGTAATTCATAATCAATGAATATCTATAAATCGTCTCGTGTTGCATATAAAGAAATTTTGCTCTCCCCTTCAAAGCATGGTCAACATCATTGTATCTATCACTAGTACATACCTTGAATTTAAAATTCTATCGTGAATTAAGTAAATTATATTAAGTAGTTTTTTAAATTAAAGAACAAATTTAAATATTCTAAATCAAAAATTTAAAAACACCGACTTCTATTATTTTTTATTTTTTATGTATAAATTAATATTTTTAATAATGTAATGTTTTTTTCCCCACTTCACCCTGGTAACATAGCTGAAATAACAAATTACTTATAAACTTCAACGATAATAGAAAATCAATGTAAAAAATAATATAAAAACTTATCAAAGCACTAATTTCAATATAGAAAATACAATTGTTATACACTTCAATATAAATAAATATAATTATTAATTTTTTATATTTAATATACATTTTTATATTAGTATTTATTAGAATTAGCATAAATCTAAAAATAAAAGTCCAACAGCAATAAAAGTTGTTTAAAATTGTTGGATATATATATAAAAATTCTTATATTGAATCTGATTGAGTTGTTGCTATTAGACCAATTAAGAATAAGGGGTTTAAACCAACTCTAGAAAGAGCATATGTTATTCAAAAAAGAAGGAGACATGGAATAGAAGAGTATAGTTAGTGAGTGGTCCACCTCATAAATTCTAAAGGAAAGAGAAATACAGTATATTTTAGTGAATAGTGTAAGAGTGTTCATGCAAAGTTATTGTTATAACTTGTTAGGAGAATTCATTTTTAGTTGGAGTTATAAATTATAAAATTGTGTTATTGTAATACTTTTTAGTCTAATTTAAACGATCTCTATTTTCATGATTTGTTATGATGTGTATTATATAGAATCAATAAATATCATGGTTTATCATGATATGTCATTTATAATCAATGAATATCTATAAATCGTCTCGTGTTGCATATAAAGAAATTTTGCTCTCCCCTTCAAAGCATGGTCAACATCATTGTATTTATCACTAGTACTTACCTTGAATTTAAAATTCTATCTTGAATTAAGTAAATTATATTAAGTAGTTTTTTAAATTAAAGAACAAATTTAAATATTCTAAATCAAAAATTTAAAAACACCGACTTCTATTATTTTTTATTTTTTATGTATAAATTAATATTTTTAATAATGTAATGTTTTTTTCCCCACTTCACCCTGGTAACATAGCTGAAATAACAAATTACTTATAAACTTCAACGATAATAGAAAATCAATGTAAAAAATAATATAAAAACTTATCAAAGCACTAATTTCAATATACAAAATACAATTGTTATACATTTCAATATAAATAAATATAATTATTAATTTTTTATATTTAATATACATTTTTATATTAGTATTTATTAGAATTAGCATAAATCTAAAAATAAAAGTCCAACAGCAATAAAAGTTGTTTAAAATTGTTGGATATATATATAAAAATTCTTATATTGAATCTGATTGAGTTGTTGCTATTAGACCAACTAAGAATAAGGGGTTTAAACCAACTCTAGAAAGAGCATATGTTATTCAAAAAAGAAGGAGACATGGAATAGAAGAGTATAGTTAGTGAGTGGTCCACCTCATAAATTCTAAAGGAATTTTGTTAGAGAAATACAGTATATTTTAGTGAATAGTGTAAGAGTGTTCATGCAAAGTTATTGTTATAACTTGTTAGGAGAATTCATTTTTAGTTGGAGTTATAAATTATAAAATTGTGTTATTGTAATACTTTTTACTCTAATTTAAACGATCTCTATTTTCATGATTTGTTATGATGTGTATTCTATAGAATCAATAAATATCATGGTTTATCATGATATGTAATTCATAATCAATGAATATCTATAAATCGTCTCGTGTTGCATATAAAGAAATTTTGCTCTCCCCTTCAAAGCATGGTCAACATCATTGTATCTATCACTAGTACATACCTTGAATTTAAAATTCTATCGTGAATTAAGTAAATTATATTAAGTAGTTTTTTAAATTAAAGAACAAATTTAAATATTCTAAATCAAAAATTTAAAAACACCGACTTCTATTATTTTTTATTTTTTATGTATAAATTAATATTTTTAATAATGTAATGTTTTTTTCCCCACTTCACCCTGGTAACATAGCTGAAATAACAAATTACTTATAAACTTCAACGATAATAGAAAATCAATGTAAAAAATAATATAAAAACTTATCAAAGCACTAATTTCAATATAGAAAATACAATTGTTATACACTTCAATATAAATAAATATAATTATTAATTTTTTATATTTAATATACATTTTTATATTAGTATTTATTAGAATTAGCATAAATCTAAAAATAAAAGTCCAACAGCAATAAAAGTTGTTTAAAATTGTTGGATATATATATATAAATTCTTATATTGAATCTGATTGAGTTGTTGCTATTAGACCAACTAAGAATAAGGGGTTTAAACCAGCTCTAGAAAGAGCATATGTTATTCAAAAAAGAAGGAGACATGGAATAGAAGAGTATAGTTAGTGAGTGGTCCACCTCATAAATTCTAAAGGAATTTTGTTAGAGAAATACAGTATATTTTAGTGAATAGTGTAAGAGTGTTCATGCAAAGTTATTGTTATAACTTGTTAGGAGAATTCATTTTTAGTTGGAGTTATAAATTATAAAATTGTGTTATTGTAATACTTTTTACTCTAATTTAAACGATCTCTATTTTCATGATTTGTTATGATGTGTATTCTATAGAATCAATAAATATCATGGTTTATCATGATATGTAATTTATAATCAATGAATATCTATAAATCGTCTCGTGTTGCATATAAAGAAATTTTGCTCTCCCCTTCAAAGCATGGTCAACATCATTGTATCTATCACTAGTACATACCTTGAATTTAAAATTCTATCGTGAATTAAGTAAAATACATTAAGTAGTTTTTTAAATTAAAGAACAAATTTAAATATTCTAAATCAAAAATTTAAAAACACCATCTTCTATTATTTTTTATTTTTTAGGTATAAATTAATATTTTTAATAATGTAATGTTTTTTTCCCCACTTCACCCTGGTAACATACCTGAAATAACAAATTACTTATAAACTTCAACGATAATAGAAAATCAATGTAAAAAATAATATAAAAACATATCAAAGCACTAATTTCAATATAGAAAATACAATTGTTATACATTTCAATATAAATAAATATAATTATTAATTTTTTATATTTAATATACATTTTTATATTAGTATTTATTAGAATTAGCATAAATCTAAAAATAAAAGTCCAACAGCAATAAAAGTTGTTTAAAATTGTTGGATATATATATAAAAATTCTTATATTGAATCTGATTGAGTTGTTGCTATTAGACCAATTAAGAATAAGGGGTTTAAACCAACTCTAGAAAGAGCATATGTTATTCAAAAAAGAAGGAGACATGGAATAGAAGAGTATAGTTAGTGAGTGGTCCACCTCATAAATTCTAAAGGAATTTTGTTAGAGAAATACAGTATATTTTAGTGAATAGTGTAAGAGTGTTCATGCAAAGTTATTGTTATAACTTGTTAGGAGAATTCATTTTTAGTTGGAGTTATAAATTATAAAATTGTGTTATTGTAATACTTTTTACTCTAATTTAAACGATCTCTATTTTCATGATTTGTTATGATGTGTATTCTATAGAATCAATAAATATAATTGTGTATCATGATATGTAATTCATAATCAATGAATATCTATAAATCGTCTCGTGTTGCATATAAAGAAATTTTGCTCTCCCCTTCAAAGCATGGTCAACATCATTGTATCTATCACTAGTACATACCTTGAATTTAAAATTCTATCGTGAATTAAGTAAATTATATTAAGTAGTTTTTTAAATTAAAGAACAAATTTAAATATTCTAAATCAAAAATTTAAAAACACCGACTTCTATTATTTTTTATTTTTTATGTATAAATTAATATTTTTAATAATGTAATGTTTTTTTCCCCACTTCACCCTGGTAACATAGCTGAAATAACAAATTACTTATAAACTTCAACGATAATAGAAAATCAATGTAAAAAATAATATAAAAACTTATCAAAGCACTAATTTCAATATAGAAAATACAATTGTTATACACTTCAATATAAATAAATATAATTATTAATTTTTTATATTTAATATACATTTTTATATTAGTATTTATTAGAATTAGCATAAATCTAAAAATAAAAGTCCAACAGCAATAAAAGTTGTTTAAAATTGTTGGATATATATATATAAATTCTTATATTGAATCTGATTGAGTTGTTGCTATTAGACCAACTAAGAATAAGGGGTTTAAACCAGCTCTAGAAAGAGCATATGTTATTCAAAAAAGAAGGAGACATGGAATAGAAGAGTATAGTTAGTGAGTGGTCCACCTCATAAATTCTAAAGGAATTTTGTTAGAGAAATACAGTATATTTTAGTGAATAGTGTAAGAGTGTTCATGCAAAGTTATTGTTATAACTTGTTAGGAGAATTCATTTTTAGTTGGAGTTATAAATTATAAAATTGTGTTATTGTAATACTTTTTACTCTAATTTAAACGATCTCTATTTTCATGATTTGTTATGATGTGTATTCTATAGAATCAATAAATATCATGGTTTATCATGATATGTCATTTATAATCAATGAATATCTATAAATCGTCTCGTGTTGCATATAAATAAATTTTTCTCTCCCCTTCAAAGCATGGTCAACATCATTGTATTTATCACTAGTACATACCTTGAATTTAAAATTCTATCTTGAATTAAGTAAATTATATTAAGTAGTTTTTTAAATTATAGAACAAATTTAAATATTCTAAATCAAAAATTTAAAAACACCGACTTCTATTATTTTTTATTTTTTATGTTTAAATTAATATTTTTAATAATGTAATGTTTTTTTCCCCACTTCACCCTGGTAACATAGCTGAAATAACAAATTACCTATAAACTTCAACGATAATAGAAAATCAATGTAAAAAATAATATAAAAGCTTATCAAAGCACTAATTTCAATATAGAAAATACAATTGTTATACACTTCAATATAAATAAATATAATTATTAATTTTTTATATTTAATATACATTTTTATATTAGTATTTATTAGAATTAGCATAAATCTAAAAATAAAAGTCCAACAGCAATAAAAGTTGTTTAAAATTGTTGGATATATATATAAAAATTCTTATACTGAATCTGATTGAGTTGTTGCTACTAGACCAATTAAGAATAAGGGGTTTAAACCAACTCTAGAAAGAGCATATGTTATTCAAAAAAGAAGGAGACATGGAATAGAAGAGTATAGTTAGTGAGTGGTCCACGTCATATATTCTAAAGGAATTTTGTTAGAGAAATACAGTATATTTTAGTGAATAGTGTAAGAGTGTTCATGCAAAGTTATTGTTATAACTTGTTAGGAGAATTCATTTTTAGTTGGAGTTATAAATTATAAAATTATGTTATTGTAATACTTTTTACTCTAATTTAAACGATCTCTATTTTCATGATTTGTTATGATGTGTATTCTATAGAATCAATAAATATCATGGTTTATCATGATATGTAATTTATAATCAATGAATATCTATAAATCGTCTCGTGTTGCCTATAAAGAAATTTTGCTCTCCCCTTCAAAGCATGGTCAACATCATTGTATCTATCACTAGTACATACCTTGAATTTAAAATTCTATCTTGAATTAAGTAAAATATATTAAGTAGTTTTTTAAATTAAAGAACAAATTTAAATATTCTAAATCAAAAATTTAAAAACACCGTCTTCTATTATTTTTTATTTTTTAGGTATAAATTAATGTTTTTAATAATGTAATGTTTTTTCCCCACTTCACCCTGGTAACATACCTGAAATAACAAATTATTTATAAACTTCAAGGATAATAGAAAATCAATGTAAAAAATAATATAAATTCATATCAAAGCACTAATTTCAATATAGAAAATACAATCGTTATACACTTCAATATAAATAAATATAATTATTAATTTTTTATATTTAATTTACATTTTTATATTAGTATTTATTAGAATTAGCATAAATCTAAAAATAAAAGTCCAACAGCAATAAAAGTTGTTTAAAATTGTTGGATATATATATAAAAATTCTTATATTGAATCTGATTGAGTTGTTGCTATTAGACCAATTAAGAATAAGGGGTTTAAACCAACTCTAGAAAGAGCATATGTTATTCAAAAAAGAAGGAGACATGGAATAGAAGAGTATAGTTAGTGAGTGGTCCACCTCATAAATTTTGTTAGAGATATACAGTATATTTTAGTGAATAGTGTAAGAGTGTTCATGCAAAGTTATTGTTATAACTTGTTAGGAGAATTCATTTTTAGTTGGAGTTATAAATTATAAAATTGTGTTATTGTAATACTTTTTAGTCTAATTTAAACGATCTCTATTTTCATGATTTGTTATGATGTGTATTATATAGAATCAATAAATATCATGGTTTATCATGATATGTCATTTATAATCAATGAATATCTATAAATCGTCTCGTGTTGCATATAAAGAAATTTTGGTCTCCCCTTCAAAGCATGGTCAACATCATTGTATTTATCACTAGTACATACCTTGAATTTAAAATTCTATCTTGAATTAAGTAAATTATATTAAGTAGTTTTTTAAATTAAAGAACAAATTTAAATATTCTAAATCAAAAATTTAAAAACACCGACTTCTATTATTTTTTATTTTTTATGTATAAATTAATATTTTTAATAATGTAATGTTTTTTTCCCCACTTCACCCTGGTAACATAGCTGAAATAACAAATTACTTATAAACTTCAACGATAATAGAAAATCAATGTAAAAAATAATATAAAAACTTATCAAAGCACTAATTTCAATATAGAAAATACAATTGTTATACACTTCAATATAAATAAATATAATTATTAATTTTTTATATTTAATATACATTTTTATATTAGTATTTATTAGAATTAGCATAAATCTAAAAATAAAAGTCCAACAGCAATAAAAGTTGTTTAAAATTGTTGGATATATATATAAAAATTCTTATATTGAATCTGATTGAGTTGTTGCTATTAGACCAACTAAGAATAAGGGGTTTAAACCAGCTCTAGAAAGAGCATATGTTATTCAAAAAAGAAGGAGACATGGAATAGAAGAGTATAGTTAGTGAGTGGTCCACCTCATAAATTCTAAAGGAATTTTGTTAGAGAAATACAGTATATTTTAGTGAATAGTGTAAGAGTGTTCATGCAAAGTTATTGTTATAACTTGTTAGGAGAATTCATTTTTAGTTGGAGTTATAAATTATAAAATTGTGTTATTGTAATACTTTTTACTCTAATTAAAACGATCTCTATTTTCATGATTTGTTATGATGTGTATTCTATAGAATCAAAAAATATCATGGTTTATCATGATATGTAATTTATAATCAATGAATATCTATAAATCGTCTTGTGTTGCATATAAAGAAATTTTGCTCTCCCCTTCAAAGCATGGTCAACATCATTGTATCTATCATTAGTACATACCTTGAATTTAAAATTCTATCGTGAATTAAGTAAAATATATTAAGTAGTTTTTTAAATTAAAGAACAAATTTAAATATTCTAAATCAAAAATTTAAAAACACCGTCTTCTATTATTTTTTATTTTTTATGTATAAATTAATATTTTTAATAATGTAATGTTTTTTTCCCCACTTCACCCTGGTAACATAGCTGAAATAACAAATTACTTATAAACTTCAACGATAATAGAAAATCAATGTAAAAAATAATATAAAAACATATCAAAGCACTAATTTCAATATAGAAAATACAATTGTTATACATTTCAACATAAATAAATATAATTATTAATTTTTTATATTTAATATACATTTTTATATTAGTATTTATTAGAATTAGCATAAATCTAAAAATAAAAGTCCAACAGCAATAAAAGTTGTTTAAAATTGTTGGATATATATATAAAAATTCTTATATTGAATCTGATTGAGTTGTTGCTATTAGACCAATTAAGAATAAGGGGTTTAAACCAACTCTAGAAAGAGCATATGTTATTCAAAAAAGAAGGAGACATGGAATAGAAGAGTATAGTTAGTGAGTGGTCCACCTCATAAATTCTAAAGGAATTTTGTTAGAGAAATACAGTATATTTTAGTGAATAGTGTAAGAGTGTTCATGCAAAGTTATTGTTATAACTTGTTAGGAGAATTCATTTTTAGTTGGAGTTATAATTTATAAAATTGTGTTATTGTAATACTTTTTACTCTAATTTAAACGATCTCTATTTTCATGATTTGTTATGATGTGTATTCTATAGAATCAATAAATATCATGGTTTATCATGATATGTAATTTATAATCAATGAATATCTATAAATCGTCTCGTGTTGCATATAAAGAAATTTTGCTCTCCCCTTCAAAGCATGGTCAACATCATTGTATCTATCACTAGTACATACCTTGAATTTAAAATTCTATCGTGAATTAAGTAAAATACATTAAGTAGTTTTTTAAATTAAAGAACAAATTTAAATATTCTAAATCAAAAATTTAAAAACACCGTCTTCTATTATTTTTTAGTTTTTAGGTATAAATTAATATTTTTAATAATGTAATGTTTTTTTCCCCACTTCACCCTGGTAACATACCTGAAATAACAAATTATTTATAAACTTCAACGATAATAGAAAATCAATGTAAAAAATAATATAAAAACATATCAAAGCACTAATTTCAATATAGAAAATACAATTGTTATACACTTCAATATAAATAAATATAATTATTAATTTTTTATATTTAATATACATTTTTATATTAGTATTTATTAGAATAAGCATAAATCTAAAAATAAAAGTCCAACAGCAATAAAAGTTGTTTAAAATTGTTGGATATATATATAAAAATTCTTATATTGAATCTGATTGAGTTGTTGCTATTAGACCAATTAAGAATAAGGGGTTTAAACCAACTCTAGAAAGAGCATATGTTATTCAAAAAAGAAGGAGACATGGAATAGAAGAGTATAGTTAGTGAGTGGTCCACCTCATAAATTCTAAAGGAAAGAGAAATACAGTATATTTTAGTGAATAGTGTAAGAGTGTTCATGCAAAGTTATTGTTATAACTTGTTAGGAGAATTCATTTTTAGTTGGAGTTATAAATTATAAAATTGTGTTATTGTAATACTTTTTACTCTAATTTAAACGATCTCTATTTTCATGATTTGTTATGATGTGTATTCTATAGAATCAATAAATATCATGGTTTATCATGATATGTAATTTATAATCAATGAATATCTATAAATCGTCTCGTGTTGCATATAAAGAAATTTTGCTCTCCCCTTCAAAGCATGGTCAACATCATTGTATCTATCACTAGTACATACCTTGAATTTAAAATTCTATCGTGAATTAAGTAAAATACATTAAGTAGTTTTTTAAATTAAAGAACAAATTTAAATATTCTAAATCAAAAATTTAAAAACACCGTCTTCTATTATTTTTTATTTTTTAGGTATAAATTAATATTTTTAATAATGTAATGTTTTTTTCCCCACTTCACCCTGGTAACATACCTGAAATAACAAATTATTTATAAACTTCAACGATAATAGAAAATCAATGTAAAAAATAATATAAAAACATATCAAAGCACTAATTTCAATATAGAAAATACAATTGTTATACACTTCAATATAAATAAATATAATTATTAATTTTTTATATTTAATATACATTTTTATATTAGTATTTATTAGAATTAGCATAAATCTAAAAATAAAAGTCCAACAACAATAAAAGTTGTTTAAAATTGTTGGATATATATATAAAAATTCTTATATTGAATCTGATTGAGTTGTTGCTATTAGACCAATTAAGAATAAGGGGTTTAAACCAAATCTAGAAAGAGCATATGTTATTCAAAAAAGAAGGAGACATGGAATAGAAGAGTATAGTTAGTGAGTGGTCCACCTCATAAATTCTAAAGGAAAGAGAAATACAGTATATTTTAGTGAATAGTGTAAGAGTGTTCATGCAAAGTTATTGTTATAACTTGTTAGGAGAATTCATTTTTAGTTGGAGTTATAAATTATAAAATTGTGTTATTGTAATACTTTTTACTCTAATTTAAACGATCTCTATTTTCATGATTTGTTATGATGTGTATTCTATAGAATCAATAAATATCATGGTTTATCATGATATGTAATTTATAATCAATGAATATCTATAAATCGTCTCGTGTTGCATATAAAGAAATTTTGCTCTCCCCTTCAAAGCATGGTCAACATCATTGTATCTATCACTAGTACATACCTTGAATTTAAAATTCTATCGTGAATTAAGTAAAATACATTAAGTAGTTTTTTAAATTAAAGAACAAATTTAAATATTCTAAATCAAAAATTTAAAAACACCGTCTTCTATTATTTTTTATTTTTTAGGTATAAATTAATATTTTTAATAATGTAATGTTTTTTTCCCCACTTCACCCTGGTAACATACCTGAAATAACAAATTATTTATAAACTTCAACGATAATAGAAAATCAATGTAAAAAATAATATAAAAACATATCAAAGCACTAATTTCAATATAGAAAATACAATTGTTATACACTTCAATATAAATAAATATAATTATTAATTTTTTATATTTAATATACATTTTTATATTAGTATTTATTAGAATTAGCATAAATCTAAAAATAAAAGTCCAACAACAATAAAAGTTGTTTAAAATTGTTGGATATATATATAAAAATTCTTATATTGAATCTGATTGAGTTGTTGCTATTAGACCAATTAAGAATAAGGGGTTTAAACCAACTCTAGAAAGAGCATATGTTATTCAAAAAAGAAGGAGACATGGAATAGAAGAGTATAGTTAGTGAGTGGTCCACCTCATAAATTCTAAAGGAATTTTGTTAGAGAAATACAGTATATTTTAGTGAATAGTGTAAGAGTGTTCATGCAAAGTTATTGTTATAACTTGTTAGGAGAATTCATTTTTAGTTGGAGTTATAAATTATAAAATTGTGTTATTGTAATACTTTTTACTCTAATTTAAACGATCTCTATTTTCATGATTTGTTATGATGTGTATTCTATAGAATCAATAAATATCATGGTTTATCATGATATGTCATTTATAATCAATGAATATCTATAAATCGTCTCGTGTTGCATATAAATAAATTTTGCTCTCCCCTTCAAAGCATGGTCAACATCATTGTATTTATCACTAGTACATACCTTGAATTTAAAATTCTATCTTGAATTAAGTAAATTATATTAAGTAGTTTTTTAAATTAAAGAACAAATTTAAATATTCTAAATCAAAAATTTAAAAACACCGACTTCTATTATTTTTTATTTTTTATGTATAAATTAATATTTTTAATAATGTAATGTTTTTTTCCCCACTTCACCCTGGTAACATAGCTGAAATAACAAATTACCTATAAACTTCAACGATAATAGAAAATCAATGTAAAAAATAATATAAAAGCTTATCAAAGCACTAATTTCAATATAGAAAATACAATTGTTATACACTTCAATATAAATAAATATAATTATTAATTTTTTATATTTAATATACATTTTTATATTAGTATTTATTAGAATTAGCATAAATCTAAAAATAAAAGTCCAACAGCAATAAAAGTTGTTTAAAATTGTTGGATATATATATAAAAATTCTTATACTGAATCTGATTGAGTTGTTGCTATTAGACCAATTAAGAATAAGGGGTTTAAACCAACTCTAGAAAGAGCATATGTTATTCAAAAAAGAAGGAGACATGGAATAGAAGAGTATAGTTAGTGAGTGGTCCACGTCATATATTCTAAAGGAATTTTGTTAGAGAAATACAGTATATTTTAGTGAATAGTGTAAGAGTGTTCATGCAAAGTTATTGTTATAACTTGTTAGGAGAATTCATTTTTAGTTGGAGTTATAAATTATAAAATTGTGTTATTGTAATACTTTTTACTCTAATTTAAACGATCTCTATTTTCATGATTTGTTATGATGTGTATTCTATAGAATCAATAAATATCATGGTTTATCATGATATGTAATTTATAATCAATGAATATCTATAAATCGTCTCGTGTTCCCTATAAAGAAATTTTGCTCTCCCCTTCAAAGCATGGTCAACATCATTGTATCTATCACTAGTACATACCTTGAATTTAAAATTCTATCGTGAATTAAGTAAAATATATTAAGTAGTTTTTTAAATTAAAGAACAAATTTAAATATTCTAAATCAAAAATTTAAAAACACCGTCTTCTATTATTTTTTATTTTTTAGGTATAAATTAATGTTTTTAATAATGTAATGTTTTTTCCCCACTTCACCCTGGTAACATACCTGAAATAACAAATTATTTATAAACTTCAAGGATAATAGAAAATCAATGTAAAAAATAATATAAATTCATATCAAAGCACTAATTTCAATATAGAAAATACAATCGTTATACACTTCAATATAAATAAATATAATTATTAATTTTTTATATTTAATTTACATTTTTTATATTAGTATTTATTAGAATTAGCATAAATCTAAAAATAAAAGTCCAACAGCAATAAAAGTTGTTTAAAATTGTTGGATATATATATAAAAATTCTTATATTGAATCTGATTGAGTTGTTGCTATTAGACCAATTAAGAATAAGGGGTTTAAACCAACTCTAGAAAGAGCATATGTTATTCAAAAAAGAAGGAGACATGGAATAGAAGAGTATAGTTAGTGAGTGGTCCACCTCATAAATTTTGTTAGAGATATACAGTATATTTTAGTGAATAGTGTAAGAGTGTTCATGCAAAGTTATTGTTATAACTTGTTAGGAGAATTCATTTTTAGTTGGAGTTATAAATTATAAAATTGTGTTATTGTAATACTTTTTAGTCTAATTTAAACGATCTCTATTTTCATGATTTGTTATGATGTGTATTATATAGAATCAATAAATATCATGGTTTATCATGATATGTCATTTATAATCAATGAATATCTATAAATCGTCTCGTGTTGCATATAAAGAAATTTTGGTCTCCCCTTCAAAGCATGGTCAACATCATTGTATTTATCACTAGTACATACCTTGAATTTAAAATTCTATCTTGAATTAAGTAAATTATATTAAGTAGTTTTTTAAATTAAAGAACAAATTTAAATATTCTAAATCAAAAATTTAAAAACACCGACTTCTATTATTTTTTATTTTTTATGTATAAATTAATATTTTTAATAATGTAATGTTTTTTTCCCCACTTCACCCTGGTAACATAGCTGAAATAACAAATTACTTATAAACTTCAACGATAATAGAAAATCAATGTAAAAAATAATATAAAAACTTATCAAAGCACTAATTTCAATATAGAAAATACAATTGTTATACACTTCAATATAAATAAATATAATTATTAATTTTTTATATTTAATATACATTTTTATATTAGTATTTATTAGAATTAGCATAAATCTAAAAATAAAAGTCCAACAGCAATAAAAGTTGTTTAAAATTGTTGGATATATATATAAAAATCTTATATTGAATCTGATTGAGTTGTTGCTATTAGACCAACTAAGAATAAGGGGTTTAAACCAGCTCTAGAAAGAGCATATGTTATTCAAAAAAGAAGGAGACATGGAATAGAAGAGTATAGTTAGTGAGTGGTCCACCTCATAAATTCTAAAGGAATTTTGTTAGAGAAATACAGTATATTTTAGTGAATAGTGTAAGAGTGTTCATGCAAAGTTATTGTTATAACTTGTTAGGAGAATTCATTTTTAGTTGGAGTTATAAATTATAAAATTGTGTTATTGTAATACTTTTTACTCTAATTAAAAACGATCTCTATTTTCATGATTTGTTATGATGTGTATTCTATAGAATCAAAAAATATCATGGTTTATCATGATATGTAATTTATAATCAATGAATATCTATAAATCGTCTTGTGTTGCATATAAAGAAATTTTGCTCTCCCCTTCAAAGCATGGTCAACATCATTGTATCTATCATTAGTACATACCTTGAATTTAAAATTCTATCGTGAATTAAGTAAAATATATTAAGTAGTTTTTTAAATTAAAGAACAAATTTAAATATTCTAAATCAAAAATTTAAAAACACCGTCTTCTATTATTTTTTATTTTTTATGTATAAATTAATATTTTTAATAATGTAATGTTTTTTTCCCCACTTCACCCTGGTAACATAGCTGAAATAACAAATTACTTATAAACTTCAACGATTAATAGAAAATCAATGTAAAAAATAATATAAAAACATATCAAAGCACTAATTTCAATATAGAAAATACAATTGTTATACATTTCAACATAAATAAATATAATTATTAATTTTTTATATTTAATATACATTTTTTATATTAGTATTTATTAGAATTAGCATAAATCTAAAAATAAAAGTCCAACAGCAATAAAAGTTGTTTAAAATTGTTGGATATATATATAAAAATTCTTATATTGAATCTGATTGAGTTGTTGCTATTAGACCAATTAAGAATAAGGGGTTTAAACCAACTCTAGAAAGAGCATATGTTATTCAAAAAAGAAGGAGACATGGAATAGAAGAGTATAGTTAGTGAGTGGTCCACCTCATAAATTCTAAAGGAATTTTGTTAGAGAAATACAGTATATTTTAGTGAATAGTGTAAGAGTGTTCATGCAAAGTTATTGTTATAACTTGTTAGGAGAATTCATTTTTAGTTGGAGTTATAATTTATAAAATTGTGTTATTGTAATACTTTTTACTCTAATTTAAACGATCTCTATTTTCATGATTTGTTATGATGTGTATTCTATAGAATCAATAAATATCATGGTTTATCATGATATGTAATTTATAATCAATGAATATCTATAAATCGTCTCGTGTTGCATATAAAGAAATTTTGCTCTCCCCTTCAAAGCAATGGTCAACATCATTGTATCTATCACTAGTACATACCTTGAATTTAAAATTCTATCGTGAATTAAGTAAAATACATTAAGTAGTTTTTTAAATTAAAGAACAAATTTAAATATTCTAAATCAAAAATTTAAAAACACCGTCTTCTATTATTTTTTAGTTTTTAGGTATAAATTAATATTTTTAATAATGTAATGTTTTTTTCCCCACTTCACCCTGGTAACATACCTGAAATAACAAATTATTTATAAACTTCAACGATAATAGAAAATCAATGTAAAAAATAATATAAAAACATATCAAAGCACTAATTTCAATATAGAAAATACAATTGTTATACACTTCAATATAAATAAATATAATTATTAATTTTTTATATTTAATATACATTTTTTATATTAGTATTTATTAGAATAAGCATAAATCTAAAAATAAAAGTCCAACAGCAATAAAAGTTGTTTAAAATTGTTGGATATATATATAAAAATTCTTATATTGAATCTGATTGAGTTGTTTGCTATTAGACCAATTAAGAATAAGGGGTTTAAACCAACTCTAGAAAGAGCATATGTTATTCAAAAAAGAAGGAGACATGGAATAGAAGAGTATAGTTAGTGAGTGGTCCACCTCATAAATTCTAAAGGAAAGAGAAATACAGTATATTTTAGTGAATAGTGTAAGAGTGTTCATGCAAAGTTATTGTTATAACTTGTTAGGAGAATTCATTTTTAGTTGGAGTTATAAATTATAAAATTGTGTTATTGTAATACTTTTTACTCTAATTTAAACGATCTCTATTTTCATGATTTGTTATGATGTGTATTCTATAGAATCAATAAATATCATGGTTTATCATGATATGTAATTTATAATCAATGAATATCTATAAATCGTCTCGTGTTGCATATAAAGAAATTTTGCTCTCCCCTTCAAAGCATGGTCAACATCATTGTATCTATCACTAGTACATACCTTGAATTTAAAATTCTATCGTGAATTAAGTAAAATACATTAAGTAGTTTTTTTAAATTAAAGAACAAATTTAAATATTCTAAATCAAAAATTTAAAAACACCGTCTTCTATTATTTTTTATTTTTTAGGTATAAATTAATATTTTTAATAATGTAATGTTTTTTTCCCCACTTCACCCTGGTAACATACCTGAAATAACAAATTATTTATAAACTTCACGATAATAGAAAATCAATGTAAAAAATAATATAAAAACATATCAAAGCACTAATTTCAATATAGAAAATACAATTGTTATACACTTCAATATAAATAAATATAATTATTAATTTTTTATATTTAATATACATTTTTATATTAGTATTTATTAGAAATTAGCATAAATCTAAAAATAAAAGTCCAACAACAATAAAAGTTGTTTAAAATTGTTGGATATATATATAAAAATTCTTATATTGAATCTGATTGAGTTGTTGCTATTAGACCAATTAAGAATAAGGGGTTTAAACCAAATCTAGAAAGAGCATATGTTATTCAAAAAGAAGGAGACATGGAATAGAAGAGTATAGTTAGTGAGTGGTCCACCTCATAAATTCTAAAGGAAAGAGAAATACAGTATATTTTAGTGAATAGTGTAAGAGTGTTCATGCAAAGTTATTGTTATAACTTGTTAGGAGAATTCATTTTTAGTTGGAGTTATATATTATAAAATTGTGTTATTGTAATACTTTTTACTCTAATTTAAACGATCTCTATTTTCTTGATTTGTTATGATGTGTATTCTATAGAATCAATAAATATCATGGTTTATCATGATATGTAATTTATAATCAATGAATATCTATAAATCGTCTCGTGTTGCATATAAAGAAATTTTGCTCTCCCCTTCAAAGCATGGTCAACATCATTGTATCTATCACTAGTACATACCTTGAATTTAAAATTCTATCGTGAATTAAGCAAAATACATTAAGTAGTTTTTTAAATTAAAGAACAAATTTAAATATTCTAAATCAAAAATTTAAAAACACCATCTTCTATTATTTTTTATTTTTTAGGTATAAATTAATATTTTTAATAATGCAATGTTTTTTTCCCCACTTCACCCTGGTAACATACCTGAAATAACAAATTATTTATAAACTTCAACGATAATAGAAAATCAATGTAAAAAATAATATAAAAACATATCAAAGCACTAATTTCAATATAGAAAATACAATTGTTATACACTTCAATATAAATAAATATAATTATTAATTTTTTATATTTAATATACATTTTTATATTAGTATTTATTAGAATTAGCATAAATCTAAAAATAAAAGTCCAACAGCAATAAAAGTTGTTTAAAATTGTTGGATATATATATAAAAATTCTTATATTGAATCTGATTGAGTTGTTGCTATTAGACCAATTAAGAATAAGGGGTTTAAACCAACTCTAGAAAGAGCATATGTTATTCAAAAAAGAAGGAGACATGGAATAGAAGAGTATAGTTAGTGAGTGGTCCACCTCATAAATTCTAAAGGAATTTTGTTAGAGAAATACAGTATATTTTAGTGAATAGTGTAAGAGTGTTCATGCAAAGTTATTGTTATAACTTGTTAGGAGAATTCATTTTTAGTTGGAGTTATAAATTATAAAATTGTGTTATTGTAATACTTTTTACTCTAATTTAAACGATCTCTATTTTCATGATATGATGTGTATTCTATAGAATCAATAAATATCATGGTTTATCATGATATGTCATTTATAATCAATGAATATCTATAAATCGTCTCGTGTTGCATATAAATAAATTTTGCTCTCCCCTTCAAAGCATGGTCAACATCATTGTATTTATCACTAGTACATACCTTGAATTTAAAATTCTATCTTGAATTAAGTAAATTATATTAAGTAGTTTTTTAAATTAAAGAACAAATTTAAATATTCTAAATCAAAAATTTAAAAACACCGACTTCTATTATTTTTTATTTTTTATGTATAAATTAATATTTTTAATAAT
>CATIWC010001589.1:0-265052 GCA_948472305.1 Vicia faba | reverse complement strand
AAAAATATCTCGAGATAAATAATTTAGATAAGAACATGGTCCAGAATATAATATTATGAAGAAAGTTGATCCATGTAGCCGGCACCACTTAGTGTAATAAGGCATTGTTGTTATAAAAGATTAATTTTGACATTCAATAACATAAATATATATATTTTTTAAATATTAAAAGATTGTCAAAATCATATCAAATTTTTTTTAAAATAAGGTCATATATTGAAAAAGGAGGTGATGCACAAAATGGAGAGGCGGGCTAGGCCAAGACCCTCTCAAAAGAAAGTAAATCTATAAAAAAAAGTAATCATAGTCTATTCTTTACAAAAAATCATTCCTTAAACCAAAAGGAATGGTAAAAGGTTAATAAAGGAAGCATGCAACCCAAGTTAGCTAAAAAAAACCGCACATGAATTTTCTTCTCTAGATATGATAAAAAAAACATAGTTTGTGTTATATTTTTACAGCGATTCTAACAAAAACGAAGATGTCAATAGATTAATTTGCCTTTGGAAAAGGCTTGGACAACCAAGAGAGAGCCACTATCTATCCAAAGTTCGGTCCAACCTTTATCCTTAGCTAACTCAATAGCTTTAAGCACATCAAATAATTTAGCATTCAAAGAAGAAACATTAACTAAAGGCTCTGCAAAATCAAGAAGAAAGTCCCCTTTGGAGTTTCTAAAAATACCACCAGAGCCACTTGAATGTGGGGGGAAATCCCCATCACAATTATACTTAATACGCACACCAATAGAAGGTTGCCAGATCGCTTCTTTGATTTGAGGAGCATGAGGAAAATTGATGTTAACTTTGAAAGCCTTGAGAAGGTTGAAATCAAAAATGGAGGAGGAAGACTTGAGCAATGTGTTGTTGTCTCGCATCATAACTTAAGCATTGATGTTCGAGATGGTGGAATGGAGATGAGGCTCTTTTTTGTGATATTTATCCAAATTCCAGACCTTCCAGATGGTGGAGATTATATAAGCAACCACTGCCTTGATTATTAAGGCTCCCTGAGGTGAATTACTTTTTGAGCATAGATCCCTCAAGTTCTCAATGGATGAAATCAAAAGAGAGAACCTGAAATTTTCTCCTATCCAGTGCCAAAGTTTAGCAGCAAAAGAGAATTGAAAGCACACATGAGTAGAATATTCATATGTGCACTTACAAATGTTGTATTTGGGAGCAAGGTTGTAGCCTCGCAATTGCAGTAAGTATTTTGTTGGTATATTAGCATGGATGAGCCTCCAAGAAACAAAAGATTTGTAAGGGTAAAGATATTCACTCCATGTGAACCTAGCCCATCAATTCCTCTTTTCAGAAGCAAGGGACTTAAGGATATAAGCATTTTTAGCGACAAAGCTCCAGATGAAAAATCATCCCAAATAAGATTGTCCATGTTCTGAGAAGATGGCTTAATGAGCATTAAATTTTAAATGATTAAGGAAAATAGATGATGCAAGTTATCAGGAAAAACCCAAAGGACTTTGTTGTACCCCAAAATTTGCCCTCCCATATTCTTCAAAGTTTTGACAAGCATCACCTCAAATGGTTCAAAGTCCACTCAAGGGCTACACAGTCAAGCACCCTCCTAAGCCAGTCAAATTAGGGTTTTGGTTCTTGCAAGGAAGTTGAGGTTTTCAAGGGCTCAATCAAGTCCCATATGCTCATATACATTGTCAAGCACCTACCTGTCAAGTTTCAAGGCTCACAAGGTCAAGTTGCACAGTCAAAAACCCTAATTGCTTCACAATCAACTGTAGGGGCAAAATGGTCATTTGGCAGTCAAAAGTCAAGATTTTTGGTCAACATCTTATTTTGAAGCCACAATCATCATTTGGTCAAATCTTGACCATGATTTCACAAGAATGGCTCAAAAATCATCAAGGTGTCAAAAGTTTCTATTTTTCGACAGTTGAAAAGTCAACTGTAACTTGACCAAGGCATAACTTTTTCATGGTTCATCAGAAAAATCCCATCCAATGCTCATTTTGAAGGGGAGGACATTTCCTACAACTCATCTTCACATTCCAAATCCAAGAAATGCTCTCACAAAAAGTTACCAATTTCAACATTATAGGTCATTTTCAAAAGTCAACAAAAAGGCATTTTAAGTCAAAGACCATAACTTGAGATTGGTAAATTCAAATGACATGGTACCAAAGGCATTGGTTAGAGGACTTCCAGACCTTTCCAAAATGTCCAAGAACATGTTCATATGATCAAAATTGAGCAAGATATGCATTGGAGAAGTTAGGAAATTTTTGTGAAATGGTCAAAGTCAACTATCCTTGAAACTTCAATTTTTGACAAAAGGGCCCACTTTTTTCCACTTGGTTCAGCCTTGTCATGCCACCCACGTGTCTCATGATTAATTTCAAGATTAAACATTAATTTTTCTATTTTTTATTTAATTTTATTGATTTAATTCATTTTAAATCCATAAAATTCAAATAAAAAAAAAATTAATTCAATGATATCTTGTGGTTTGAATGACCTTGATGAAGCATAATGCACCTATCAAATTCGTGTAAGGTCCATTTTAAGCATAAAATTCAAATTTGAACAAAATTGGCAAGTTGCTTTAATGGTGGTTATGGAGAAATCCAAAGTTTAATTGCAATGGTTAAGAGCTCATAATAGTGACTGATTCTCACTCATTACTATATATACAAGCCTTGCAAGCCTCATTCACAACCTAGAAAAAGTGCACAAACGGCCAGAGCAAAGTTCAAAATTTGTCCAAAAAAAGTGTGAGATCAAAAGGAGTTTTTGCAAGCATTTTCAGGCCAAGAGGAGAACGTGACTCTCTTCTTTGCCATACCCTGGAGCTAAAGCAACCCTTGCCACGCCCTAAGGTCCATTATCAAGCACTGTAAGTATTCTCAGGTCCCCCAATTAATTGTTTCATTTTTTCCTTAACATGTTCATGTACATGCAGTCCAAAGCGTGCCACCATGCATCCTACATATCAGCACGCCATGTGTCCATAGAAGCAGATCCAAAGGCCAAGAAAGGGAGCACACCATACTCCTGGTCAACCAGCGCCCCACTCAATCCAGAAAGTCAACGAGCTTTGTGCAAATGGGCCTCACAATTCCATTAACACCTCCAATCTGGCCCAAAACCCCCCCTTGGGTTTGCAATTTTTATTTTTATATTTTATTTGTCTTATTTTTATTTTTCCCTTTTATTAACTATTAACATAATTAATATTTTTTATAAAAAATCAAAAAAAGAACTAATATTATTATTATTATCATTAATTTCATTTTATTTTTGTAAATAAATACTAATAAATTGAATTAATTTTAATTAGGCAACTTTAACCTTTTTTCTTAATAACTAAAATAAATTTAGAATTAGGTTTTATTGACTTCTAATTTTATTTCCTTTTATTTTATTTCATTAAAAACATAAAAATACAAAAAAACATTTTTTTTAATTAATTAATTAATTAGTTTAATCATTAGTTTTAATTTCATTTAATCATAAAAAAGACAAAAAAAAATTCATTTCTTTTCTTAAAAGGGTCAAAACCCTTAAGGCATTCCCGATTAATTTTTATTCGCGCGCATTTATTTTATGTTGATTATTATGTAACTGCTTCAAGAATGTAATATTAGTTAGGTTTACCGCTTTCATTATTTTTCGCACTTTATCCAAACGGGTCTTTGTTTTTTTGGCGATGTATAGACCCGCGCCTTGTAATAGCGTAGCTTTACATTCCCGCACTTTAATTTTCCGCACCCCTAACTGTTAACAATGCATGAAAAAATGTATGTAAATAAAACCAATTCGTAGCTCACAAATAACATGTACAAAGACAATTAACTGAAAAACAACACACAAAGCACATGCCACTCCTAGGGTACGCTTCACTCGTTGCCTCGAAACGTGGTCATCAAGTATAGGACGTCTTAGAGGTCACTCTTTGTCTAAAGATCCAGTTGCCTCGAAACGGTTGCCTCGGATAAAAGGATCTAGGACATTAGGGTTACTTCTAAGGTGTCCTACCATTGCTTCGGTGACCACACATGTCCCGATAATCGAATTGACCCGAACAACTCCAACGATGGTGCTACCTACCTCTCAATGGTGGGATAGCACTATCTAAAGGACTCTTACACAGCTTAATTCCTTAGGGTAGGTAGATGACTCATGGGTACTTGCTCTTTTCAAAACAAACAAAATACTTTTCACACCTTACACTTTCAAAAAGTTTTCAAACAATACTTCATACACTCTTGATGACTGATACAAGAGTTACCTAGAAGTTTTCAAACGAACTTTTTTCAAAACCCACACACACTTGAAAAGCAAACAAATTTTGAAAACATGAGAGCAAGTACCTAATATCCTGTGGATAACCACGGATAGAAAGGGTGCTAACACCTTCCCTTTCTATAAATCTACCTCCCGAACCGAGAGACATCTCGAATAAGGAATTTTGCTGTGCTTTTGTCCTTTCCATATTGGAGAACATAAAAGACGGTGGCGACTCTTGCTTACCGCGACATTTCGCGAACCAGCTTAAAAAACAGTCAGTTCTATTTCCACCGATCACAAAACTGGCGACTCTGCTGGGGACTATAAAAGTGAGGTGTACCTTAGGATTAGATCATACCTATGTTTTCAATTGCTTTGATTTGATTGCTTTATATTTGTGGGCTTTGCATCGGAGTTTCATAGATCCTAACCCGGATCTGGGGATACCCTTTTAGGTAGCATAAGCTGTGAGGGACCTGTCCGGCGTAGACCGACACAGGTGAAACAGTGGCTACGTTGGTGTGGCACCTTGGTCTGTACCAATATCCCTTGTGTTGCAACGA
This sequence comes from Vicia faba, assembly GCA_948472305.1. NCBI lineage: Eukaryota > Viridiplantae > Streptophyta > Magnoliopsida > Fabales > Fabaceae > Vicia > Vicia faba. The sequence continues at coordinate 260,224 of CATIWC010001589.1, read as the reverse complement.
GGAGAATATGGGTCTTCTGAGGAGTCATTAAGCACCAACCGACCTTAGAACCCTAATGTGACCCAACTTGGCCATAGAACAGTAGCAGTACGCTACACCCATTGAGGCTAAACTCTCGCGATGGTTCTGGCCGCAAGAAAAGATTTCGACGCTGGAGTTATGACCGATGGAGGGTAGTCAGTGATATTGGGATCCTCTAGAACCCAGTTACTTTTGATAGGACAGGTCTTAACCAACGAAACTGAAAGAGGGTAGTACCTGAACTTCATGCTGGCCTAAACTCTAAGGGTTGTCTTGTGTGACTTGTGTGCCTTCATACTTGAACTACTTGCATACTTGTTATCTAACAACACGAGTTTCCTTGCAGGTTTGTTTACAGTCCTTAATCTGGACTCATAACAGGGTTCACTTACATCACTCCACGCATGGCATAACATCATGCCATCATACCATTGCATACATCCTACATAAGGACTAATCCATTTCAAGGATCTCGAGGGTTTGTGAGGCAGGTCATGATGTCTAGCAAGGGGCAAAGGGGATTTATTTTCCTCTAGCCAAGGTTGATGACTTGAGTTAGGGGCTATGATCCACTCGATATGGTGAGCCTTGACTCTTGAAGAAGGACTCTCAACAGCATGAAGTTCCCTCAATCAAGCTACAAATCCAAATGCTGACAATTTTCTTGTTTACCCCGCAAGATCCTTAAAAAAATTACATGCATACATACACATCATTGCATAACAGGTACCCTTGTTACAGGTCAATTACCATCTTCGCTGTTTATTTCAGCAATGGCCTTCCAACCAAACAACCAGGAGTTCCATACTCAAGAGACTCAGTTTGGGGAAATCCTCCTAAATCTATCCAAGGGGCAGGAAGAGCTGAGAACGCTCCTCATGGGGACTTTGGTCAGGAATAGTTCTGAGGACAGTAAGGATGAACGACTGAAACATCTGCAAGCTGAGGTAGATGCAATAAGGACTCAGATGCTGGGGCAGATGGCCCTTATCCAAGGATTGGCTCGGGAGCAAGAAGAGTTGAAAGCCATGGTCAACCAGCTTCGCCAAGAGAGATACAACATGAAGCAAACAGTCCAAGTCAGGGACCAGGTCATTGATCAGCTTCCAAGAGGACAAGGGTCTGGTATGGTGAAGAATAGACCTCTCCAAATTGCTACCACTTCACAGGTCCAACCACAACCTCGCCCAGAGAAACGGGTTGATCAGAGCAAGCCCAAGAGGCAATTCACCCAGCTCAACACGTCGCTGTCCCAAGCTTTGCAACACTTGTTGAAGTTGAATCTGGTGACGTTGATAGGACCTCACCTTAATCCTAAGACTTCTTCACCCAACTATAGTTCTGGGGCCAGGTGTGCATACCATTCTAACAGCCCGGGGCACGATAGTGGCGACTGTTGGAAGTTGAAGTACAAAATCCAGGACCTGATTGATGAAGGAGCAGTGGAATTCACCCAAGATGGTCAGGCGGAGTTCTTCTACTATCCCTGCAAGATTCATCACTTGAAATGACTAGTTCAAATTAGAAGACTTTTGTTCATTAGATTTTTCAAGTTGTAATTTTCTTTTGATTGTTCAAACAATTATTGTCATAGCAAACTTTATTACTTTATCAATGCATCGCATATGTCTGTTTTGAATCAATATATTCGCATTCGCTATTTTCAAACTACTTTCATTTTTTTGTGATGTTCAAACTCTCAATTAATAAATTCTAAGCCTCTTGAGGGAGGATGACGAAAACGATACCACAATTTACCGTATGCTTTTGAATAGACCCCACTGATGAGGTACAAGCATTGTTTCAAATCCTAAACACTGGAGTTATAAGGAAGATAATCCCTCATTACCCCCTTTGTTGAGCCAAAGAAGTAGGAGTTTTCTTTTCACAAAAAAAAAATTAAACCCTTAATCATAACCTGGGGCAGGGTAGTTCTCTCAGTTGATCCAAGTGCACAACGAATAGCACCAAAGAGGTCCTCAAAAAACAAAAGACAGTGATGGTTCCGAATAATCATAAAGACAGGCAGTCATTATCCCTCAAAATAAACGCCCATTAAGTTAAAACCTATGAAGGAGACTTACAAAACTGGGGCATCCCGCTGACTGTAATCACAAAAGAAACAGTTCAGGCAAAAAACAGGGATAACGAAATCAAAAAGAAAAGAGGACCTGCAAACCCTCAACCAAAAAAGGAATGACTGCCTATTCCCAATAAACTGTCAATATCCGAACCATCACTGGAATATCCGAGCAAAGACTCAAACAAGGTCTAACGCACGATCAACTGAGTTTAGGTTTGAAGAACATCACGAAGAGCGGGTGGGTACAAATATAATTTGAGCCTTTTCCTTTGTTTCTTAAACCGTGAACCAGGCCACGTTATAACCCGTAAAAGTCCTAGCTGAAGCATGGGTTAGTTCGAAAGCATACTGTTACGAAAGGTATCCTGACTCCTTAAGGCTTGCGGTAAAATAACGAGTTGACATCACAGTTTACAAAATTCACTTGTTTTTACTGAAAAATACATTTGCAAAAAAAACTTCGAGACAGACATACGCTTTGCATTCTTAAAATAATATTGTTTGCATATGACTATTTGTTCAACAGCAGAGAAATTCGCACGAAGAATATCTAGTGAACAAAAGCACTCCCAACCAAGGGGCAGGGCATGATCATTGTCCATCATCTGGGGCAGTTAAGTCAAGATTCAGAGAATCTCTCAAATGCCTAATAGCCTGGGGCAAATCTCCGCCTGAGTCACCTGGGGCATTGGACATGAGTTCCAGCTACGAATCTTGCCTGATCAAACATCTTCTGGTCGCATGGCAACACAACAACAGGGGCATCTCCCTACATTCTGAGAGCGTGGACATAGTCGAAAAAATACTACGCATAATCAAAGACCCGCTAGGTTGACACACCTAGGCAAAAATAAGGGCTTCCCGGCGAACCAAAAGGGTTCAGGCAAAAATAAGGGATGAAATGAAAAATCTGTACACCCGGCAAGTCGAAAACCTAAAAAGGCGGCTTGGGCAAAAAAGGGTATCCCGGTGGACTGAAAACCCGAAAGGGCGGTCCAGGCAAAAGTTAGGGATCAAAAGCGTACGACTATGTCCCGTCATCTCGTCACTTGCCTACCAGAAGAAGATTTGTCGGTCGGCAGTTATCAAGCACCTCCACAAGGTATCTTCTTCTCCCACATCAGAAACAGGGGCAATAATGAGTTGTCCAAGCGGTCTAGTTGCTCTGTCAACCAAGGTACCAAGGTAGGTTCGGCTGAAGAACATAACCCAGATACCTCCACTCCCCGCAGAGTAAGACAAGGTTCAGCAATACTCTCCCCCGAGCAGAGTTGGTCTCCCATCAGTCCTGAAAAGGCATAGTATCTCCAGCAAGTCAACACTCTCCCCAAGCAGAGTTAGCCTACAGTCAGCCTTAAGGAAGTAGGGTATCCCCAGAAAATCTCAATACTCCCCAGCGGAGTATACAGATGTTCCTAAGCAAGCACCCCCGGCAGTCTTGATCTAAGATTGTTCCCCGGCGGAATACAAGACACCCTAGTGGAGCCACTCCCCAGTACAGTCCAAAAGTTTCCCCAGGAGAGTTGAATCAATCTCCCCAGCAGATTTTGGAAGCTTATCCCCAGTAGATTCTGAAAGCTTATCACCTGCAGAGTACGAACGCTTCTCCTTGGCTTTATTCAAGGTTATTCCCCACCAGAGCTTATAACTGGGTTATCCTCAGCTAATTGCCACGGAAAGATCGTCCTGGACGAAGTTCTTCCTATCCCCAGCGGAGTTCATCAAATTCCTCAACATAGCTTCTCAATGGAATCCCCAGCAAAGTTATCACCAAATCTCAGCGAAATATCTCTTCCCACAAAGTAATTCCCCGCAGAGTAATCTCTTCAACAAGTTTATTCCCCAACGGAGTCGTCTTCTCCTACCGGTTTATTCTTGTAATCATCATCCCCAGCGGAAACAAAGAACTCTGTTCTTCAACATCAGCCCAGGGTTCAACTTCCCGGCATGCGTCAAGGATTTACTTTCCCAGACGAAGATACATTCATAAACATCACATCATGCATATGCACATCATGTCATACAATCTCATTTATGTCAAGAACATCATTGCTTGATCCATATCATGCATTGCATACGACTGACCTTTACCTTTCAGGAAGGATACAGTTAAATAATCAGCTATGTCAAAGTAGACAAATACAATCAAAAGAGACCAATCCAGTCAAAAAAGATAAATCCAGTCAAAGAAGACAAATCCAGTCAAAGAAGACAAGTCCAGTTAAATCCCAAAGGTTTTTCTGATGCTCATCCAGTCAAAGAAGACAGGTCCAGTTAAATTACTTCCTAAAGTCAAAGAAGACAACCTGTCGTTATAGACACCCGTCATTATAGACAACTCGTCATTTAAGACAACTCGTCATTGAAGACAACTCGTCATTTAAGACAACCCGTCATTATAGACAACTCGTCATTAAAGACAACTCGTCATTGAAGACAACTCGTCATTGAAGACAACTCGTCATTGAAGATAACTCGTCATTTAAGACAACTCGTCATTTAAGACAACTCGTCATTGAAGACAACTCGTCATTGGAGACAACTCGTCATTGAAGACAACTCGTCATTGAAGACAACTCGTCATTTAAGACAACTCGTCATTGAAGACAACTCGTCATTCAAGACAACTCGTCATTGAAGACAACTCGTCATTGAAGACAACTCGTCATTGAAGACAACTCGTCATTGAAGACAACTCGTCATTGAAGATAACTCGTCATTGAAGACAACTCGTCATTGAAGACAACTCGTCATTGAAGACAACTCGTCATTGAAGACAACTCGTCATTTAAGACAACTCGTCATTGAAGACAAGTCGTCATTTAAGACAACTCGTCATTTAAGACAACTCGTCATTGAAGACAACTCGTCATTAAAGACAACTCGTCATTAAAGACAACTCGTCATTGAAGACAACTCGTCATTTAAGACAACTCGTCATTTAAGACAACTCGTCATTGAAGACAACTCGTCATTTAAGACAACTCGTCATTGAAGACAACTCGTCATTGAAGACAACTCGTCATTGAAGACAACTCGTCATTGAAGACAACTCGTCATTGAAGATCACTCATCGTTGAAGACAACCCGTCCAAAGAGACAACTCGTCAAGAAAGACAAAACCTCCTCTGGTTCAGTTAAATCCTAAAGATTTTTCTGAGATAACCTGTCAGTAGAGACAACCCATCAACCTTTTGAAGTTCCAGATTCGATACCTGTATCTAGCCAGGGCATGTCTGTGAGCGACTGAGTGAGGATCAACACCTGTAACAGGCCAGGAAATTATCTTTCTCAGGTACGCAAGTTCTCGCTAAGGAATCTCTTACGCGATCGACACCTAGATGGCATCTATAAGCCCATCCACATACCAACAGTCTCCAAATGGCATCTATAAGCCCATTCCCTACAAGATTTTGTCACATCTCCAGATGGCATCTATAAGCCCATCCTCTTATCCACCATCTCTCCAAATGGCATCTGTAAGCCCATTCCCGACATCACACTGCTGATACTCTACTATGTGAGTGCAAATTTCTGGGCACTCTAGTGTTCAATCATCTTCCACCCTCAAATCACGAAAGGCACACAAGCCAATCTACATCCTCAAGTCTAAGAAGATTGAACAGGGGCAACTGTTGTACCCCAAAATTTTTCCTCCCATATTCTTCAAAGTTTTGACAAGCATCACCTCAAATGGTTCAAAGTCCACTCAAGGGCTACACAGTCAAGCACCCTCCTAAGCCAGTCAAATTAGGGTTTTGGTTCTTGCAAGGAAGTTGAGGTTTTCAAGGGCTCAATCAAGTCCCATATGCTCATATACATTGTCAAGCACCTACCTGTCAAGTTTCAAGGGTCACAAGGTCAAGTTGCACAGTCAAAAACCCTAATTGCTTCACAATCAACTGTAGGGGCAAAATGGTCATTTGGCAGTCAAAAGTCAAGATTTTTGGTCAACATCTTATTTTGAAGCCACAATCATCATTTGGTCAAATCTTGACCATGATTTCACAAGAATGGCTCAAAAATCATCAAGGTGTCAAAAGTTTCTATTTTTCGACAGTTGAAAAGTCAACTGTAACTTGACCAAGGCATAACTTTTTCATGGTTCATCAGAAAAATCTCATCCAATGCTCATTTTGAAGGAGAGGACATTTCCTACAACTCATCTTCACATTCCAAATCCAAGAAATGCTCTCACGAAAAGTTACCAATTTCAACATTATAGGTCATTTTCAAAAGTCAACAAAAAGGAATTTTAAGTCAAAGACCATAACTTGAGATTGGTAAATTCAAATGACATGGGACCAAAGGCATTGGTTAGAGGACTTCAAGACATTTCCAAAATGTCCAAGAACATGTTCATATGATCAAAATTGAGCAAGATATGCATTGGAGAAGTTGGGAAATTTTTGTGAAATGGCCAAAGTCAACTATCCTTGAAACTTCAATTTTTTACAAAAGGGCCCACTTTTTTCCACTTGGTTCAGCCTTGTCATGCCACCCACGTGTCCCATGATTAATTTCAAGATTAAACATTAATTTTTCTATTTTTTATTTAATTTTATTGATTTAATTCATTTTAAATCCATAAAATTCAAATAAAAATCAAAAAAAATAATTCAATGATATCTTGTGGTTTGAATGACCTTGATGAAGCATAATGCACCTACCAAATTCGTGTAAGGTCCATTTTAAGCATAAAATTCAAATTTGAACAAAATTGGCAAGTTGCTTTAATGGTGGTTATGGAGAAATCCAAAGTTTAATTGCAATGGTTAAGAGCTCATAATAGTGACTGATTCTCACTCATTACTATATATACAAGCCTTGCAAGCCTCATTCACAACCTAGAAAAAGTGCACAAACGGCCAGAGCAAAGTTCAAAATTTGTCAAAAAAAAGTGTGAGATCAAAAGGAGTTTTTGCAAGCATTTTCAGGCCAAGAGGAGAACGTGACTCTCTTCTTTGCCATACTCTGAAGCTAAAGCAACCCTTGCCACGTCCTAAGGTCCATTATCAAGCACTGTAAGTATTCCCAGGTCCCCCAATTAATTGTTTCATTTTTTCCTTAACATGTTCATGTACATGCAGTCCAAAGCTGCCACCATGCATCCTACATATCAGCGCGCCATGTGTCCATAGAAGCAGATCCAAAGGCCAAGAAAGGGAGCACACCATACTCCTGGTCAACCAGTGCCCCACTCAATCCAGAAAGTCAACGAGCTTTGTGCAAATGGGCCTCACAATTCCATTAACACCTCCAATCTGGCCCAAAACCCCCCTTGGGTTTGCAATTTTTATTTTTATATTTTATTTGTCTTATTTTTATTTTTCCCTTTTATTAACTATTAACATAATTAATATTTTTTATAAAAAATCAAAAAAAGAACTAATATTATTATTATCATTAATTTCATTTTATTTTTGTAAATAAATACTAATAAATTGAATTAATTTTAATTAGGCAACTTTAACCTTTTTTCTTAATAACTAAAATAAATTTAGAATTAGGTTTTATTGACTTCTAATTTTATTTCCTTTTATTTTATTTCATTAAAAACATAAAAATACAAAAAAACATTTTTTTAATTAATTAATTAATTAGTTTAATCATTAGTTTTAATTTCATTTAATCACAAAAAAGACAAAAAAAATTCATTTCTTTTCTTAAAAGGGTCAAAACCCTTAAGGCATTCCCGATTAATTTTTATTCGCGCGCATTTATTTTATGTTGATTATTATGTAACTGCTTCAAGAATGTAATAGTAGTTAGGTTTACCGCTTTCTTTATTTTTCGCACTTTATCAAAACGGGTCTTTGTTTTTTGGCGATGTATAGACCCGCGCCTTATAATAGCGTAGCTTTACATTCCCGCACTTTAATTTTTCGCACCCCTAACTGTTAACAATGCATGAAAGAATGTATGTAAATAAAACCAATATGTAGCTCACAAATAACATGTACAAAGACAATTAACTGAAAAACAACACACAAAGCACATGCCACTCCTAGGGTACGCTTCACTCGTTGCCTCGAAACGTGGTCATCAAGTATAGGACGTCTTAGAGGTCACCCTTTGTCTAAAGATCCAGTTGCCTCGAAACGGTTGCCTCTGATAAAAGGATCTAGGACATTAGGGTTACTTCTAAGGTGTCCTACCATTGCTTCAGTGACCACACATGTCCCGATAATCGAATTGACCCGAACAACTCCAACGATGGTGCTACCTACCTCTCAATGGTGGGATAGCACTATCTAAAGGACTCTTACACAGCTTAATTCCTTAGGGTAGGTAGTTGACTCATGGGTACTTGCTCTTTTCAAAACAAACAAAATACTTTTCACACCTTACACTTTTAAAAAGTTTTCAAACAATACTTCATACACTCTTGAGGACTGATACAAGAGTTACCTAGAAGTTTTCAAACGAACTTTTTTCAAAACCCACACACACTTGAAAAGCAAACAAATTTTGAAAACATGAGAGCAAGTACCTAAGAGCCCGTGGATAACCACGGATAGAAAGGGTGCTAACACCTTCCCTTTCTATAAATCTACCTCCCGAACTGAGAGACATCTCGAATAAGGAATTTTGCTGTGCTTTTGTCCTTTCCATATTGGAGAACATAAAAGACGGTGGCGACTCTTGCTTACCGCGACATTTCGCGAACCAGCTTAAAAAACAGTTAGTTCTATTTCCATCGATCACAGCCTTCATGCAAGAACTCAGACACCATGGCATTAGGGTTAATTGTATGATATTCAAAGGTGGATGGAGAAGTGTCAAGAATTTAAGGGGGCCACTCCAAGCATCCTCTTAAAATCTTATTGACTTACCATTCCCAAGAAACTAGTAAGATTTAGACTTCAAAATATCAAATTCAGTTTTGATTCCATACCATATAGAAGAAAATATATGGTGTCTTATGGGGTCATAGATTCTTAAAACCCTATACTTAAGGATAAATGCTCAGGGCTCCCCAGAACTCAGTAGATCCCATCCAAGGTTAAGGTTAGTGGCACCGTTGAGGAAGATGAGAGATCTAAGACCAAGTCCTCGATGAAGCTTAGGTTGGCAGACTTCACTACTACAAAGTAGACCTTTTGTAACACCATATTACAACGTCTGTCATATTAACTGTAGTAATAACTCATTTTTGGACGCTTTTTCTTTCGATTTACTAAAAGACATTTCACTATGGTTAATGTTAACAACCACGGTGAAATGTACTTGTAGTGTAAGAATTTGAATCCTAACAACATTAATTTTTTATTTATTCATTAGAAAACTGGCTTGTCCTTATATTTTATCACAGTTCATATTGTCAACTGTGGTCACTACGCCAAAAAGGCCTTTAGACAGCGCACCTTAGACAGCGCTTTTATACAAAAGCGCTGCTATAAGTAAATTAACAAATAAAACACGGAAACTGTATACGAAAATAAGTAAAAGCGCTGCTAAAAGGCCGACCTTAGACAACGCTTCTGAAAAGCACTACTAAAAGGGTTGCTTTAGAAAGCGCTTAAAAAAAGCACTGGTAAAGGACCACATTAGCCAACGCTTCTCCTAAGCGCTGTCTAAAGTCATATAAATTTTTAAAAAAAACTTAAAAGCGCTGATAAAAGGGTTGCTTTAGAAAGCGCTTAAAAAAAGCGCTAGTAAAGGACCACATTAGCCAGCGCTTCTCCTAAGCGCTGTCTAAAGTCATATAAATTTTTAAAAAAAATCTGAAAAGCGCTGCTAAAAGTGTTGCTTTAGAAAGCGCTTAAAAAAAGCGTTGGTAAAGGACCACATTAGCCAGCGCTTCTCTTAAGCGCTGTCTAAAGTCATATAAATTTTAAAAAGATAATCTTAAAAGCGCTGCTAAAAGGGTTGCTTTAGAAAGCACTTAAAAAGAGCGCTGGTAAAGGACCACATTAGCCAGCACTTCTCCTAAGTGTTGTCTAAAGTCATATAAATTTATTTAAAAAATCTTAAAAGCGCTGCTAAAGGCCCATATTAGCCAGCGCTTCTCAAAAGCGTTGTCTAAAGTCATATAATTATAATTAAAAAAATAGAATACCTCCAGAAATCGTTTCTATTCACATTTTTCTCTTCGTCCTTCCGTCGTTCCTCCGATACCGCCCTCCTTCCTCCGTCCCTCCTACCACCCTCCTTCCGCCGTTCCTCCGACCGCCCTCCTTCTACCGTCCCTCAGTTTCCGTCCTCCACCATATCTCAAGGTAAGTTTCCCTTGTTCCTATCTCTACTGCTGCTATGGTTCTTTGGGTATTTGGTTTATAACATTTGGTTTTTTGGACTCTCTTGTAGGACTTCTATCAACCATTTCACCAATATTTGGTTTTTTTAAGCTTGGTTCAGCATTTCCTTCTGCATTTCTAGGTATTCATTTCCTTCTACATTTCTAGATATTTCCTTCTACACTTCTGCAAAACATGTGACCTGTTTATAAGTTCGATTAGTTAGTGATATAAACTCTGTTAGGCTGTCCGGTTTTATTTAGTTTTAATGAAGGTTGGATGTTGATGTCGTGTTTATTCGTGTATAAACTAACCGAGAAACTATTAGGGCTACCCGTTTTGTTTTATTTGTTAGAGTTTCTGGTTTAAATTTAATGTTGTGTCACTTTGTGTGAGAAACTTTGAAATAGATTTTGATGCATGTTGTTATGAATTCAAGGTTTAATTCGGTTACGGTGGCACTTTGTTATGATAGTTTGATTTCATTTTGGTTTCAATGACGGCTTGATGTTTATGCCGCATTATTCGCATAAGATATAGCCGAGAACCATTCATGGGGCAGCAAACCATCTTTTACCGTTGCTTTGAGATCCATAAAACTTTATTGTGTAATTTGATTTAAATTCGAAAGTTTGCATGGTTGTGACATCGGGTGCTTTCCCATTTTGTTTCGAATCTTCTTGAGTTGAAACTATCGAGCATTCATAACTTGTTATAGTTGCTTCCCGATTTTTGTTTAATCGAATAAATCATGTGTTGAAATCAGTTTTCCATGTTCCGATTCTTAAATTGTGTAACAAAATGAGTTCTTTGATTTTATTTTCATTTGAGGATTAGTATCGTGATTTTATTCTCAACTCTATGCATTTTCAATGTTAGTGTGCTTACTAAAAAGTTGGTTAAGACTTTTTTGTATTGGTGTAGTTAGTCGAAGACCATCACCGATTCGAAGAACATCAAAGCAGCATCATCCGCCGCCGGCACCAATAACCCCTCTTCTTTCTTTGGCAATTCAAGTTCAAATTCAACATTACCGACTCGTTTATTTATTTACTATCTGCTTCCTAAATTATAAAACATTATATCTATATCAATTAGAAAGCACAATTAATTTTATATATAAATAATTAATTTTAGTCTATATCGATCTAGAACTAATCCGATTAAATCTTACGAAATATTTCTAAAAGTTTGTATTAATATTCTTTTTGTGTCACGAAAGTGTTTTTCTTTATGTTCTTTTGAAATAGCTGCGTGAATAATTATAGTGTTTTTGTTTACCTTAATTAGTAGTAATTCCATGGATAAAAAATGGATGACTGTCGATCAATTGTCAAAAGAGTACGAGAATGGGGTATTGGAATTTGTTAAGTTTGCTGTTGAACACGTCAAAGACTCCAGTCGAATGTAATTTCCTTGCTTGGGTTGTTGTTATGTGGGTCGGGTTGACGCAGATGGATTGAAATCGCATTTACTGACGCGTGGGATTGATCGAAGTTATAAGTGATGGATATATCATGGTGAGAAAATTAACGAGAATGTTGAACCGGGGGAGAAAAGTAACATGACAACCTATGCTCCAGACGACAATGACACAGATACATACGATTGTGATCGAGTTGAAGAGATTGCAGAAGAACTTGAAGAAGATCTTAAGGATTGTCCCAAAATGTTTGAGAGGTTGGTAAGCGATGCAGAGAAACCATTGTATAAAGTTTGCACTAAATTCACAAGATTGTTTGTGGTATTAAAGTTGTAAAACTTAAAGGCGAATAATGGATGGTCGGATAAAAGTTTCAGAGTTATTAGCCCTTATGAGAGATATGCTTCCAGAGGATAATGTTCTTCCTAATCGAACCTATGAGGCCAAAAAAATGTTGTGCTCTATTGGTATGAGCTATGATAATATACATGCTTGTCAAAATGATTGTGTTTTGTTTCGAAACAAATATGCATCTTTAAATGAGTGCCCTAAATGTGGTTTATCTCGATATAAGAAAAAATTGTCTCCAGCAAAAGTCTTATGGTATTTTCCTATAATTCCGAGATTTAGGCGCATGTTTCATAGTGAAACTGATGCAAGACACTTGACTTGGCATGCATATGAAAGAATTATTGATGGAAAGTATCGACATCTGGCAGATTCACCACAGTGGTCGAAAATTGATGATGATTATCCTGATTTTGGAGAAGAAGCAAGAAACCTTCACTTGGAATTACCTACTGATGGAATGAACCCACATGGTCTTCAAAGTATATCACATACCACATGGTCTGTAATTCTTATGATTTATAACCTACCTCCATGGCTATGTACGAAGCGTAAGTACATGATGTTATCTATGTTAATTTTTGGGCCTAAATAACCAGGGAATGACATAGACGTACACTTGACACCTTTGATCAAATATTTAAAGATTTTGTGGGAGAACGGTGTGGAGGTTTATGATGGATATAGGAAAGAAATTTTCAATTTGAGGGCGATTTTGTTTGGCATAATTAATAATTTTCCAGCATACGGGAATCTATCTGGGTATAGCATTAAAGGTCAACGTGTGTGTTGTACCCCAAAATTTGCCCTCGTATTTTTCCACAAGAAATCACAGCTTCGGGTTTCTCTTGATTTTTTCAGACTGGCTCAAGAATCGGTCAAACAGACTTTTCTCGTCAGTCAGACAAAATTTAGGGTTTTCATTGTTTTTTTAAAGCAGTTCAAGCAGATTGTTAAGGTTTGGTTGAGTTGGCTCAGGTTTTGATCAGGAGGACGCTTCTCTGACAATTAAAACAAAACTAGGGTTTTTGTGCATGCATTCTCAGAAAGAATTAATTCTACGGTTCTTTTCAGTTTACTCTGAGATTTGGTTTGAGGCATTTGAATTGAGGACTTGTAGTGCTTGGTATGATCAGTAAAGGCAAAAGAATAGGGATGTTTGTTTGATTCGACTGTGCAATGTTTATGGCTATCTGAAACGCCGGGTTTGTTATTGATTCATGCTAAACGGCAAGACCACAGTGTTTATTAATTATTATTTTTCTAAGTCAGAATAATTGGATTTACTTCCAGTTATTTTAATTTAAGGAATTCAAATAATTAAATGAACAATGAATTGAAAGAAGAATTAACTGATAAAAAAGGGGATGTTTATTTATTTTGAATTGTTTGTTACAGATATTATTTAAATACTGTAAATTTATTTACAGTTATTTACATTAATACTATTACAAATAATTAAAATGGTAACAAAGCTATGTCCTAAAAGTCTTCAAATCTTCATCTTCTACTGCTACTCCTCTCCATTGATTTTTATCTGCAAAACAGAAAAGAAGAAAAGTCAACGCAGATAAAATAAATTAAAGAGCAGACAGATAAAAAATGGATTCATCATTAAAAGTAACTGGCCGGAATCAGTTTCCCCTCTCTGCAAATCACAAGATTGCTCTTGGTTCACAAAGAGGGATAGAATGTCTTGCAAAAATGTAAAATGCACAAATTCAAATTTTCAAACATATTGCATTGTCAACCTACTGCATAATTCCAAAAGTTCCAAACAAAGTATAAAGTCCAAACAGAACTACACATGCCTAACCAAAGTCCAAACTGGACAGCAAACTGTCCAAAACTGTCAAAGATACAAGAGCTGTCAAAAGGCTATTCAATGCTGTCAAAGAAGTACACAAAGAAGCAGGAAATCTGGAAAAGAGGAGATAAGATATGCAGAGCTAAGCAACTAACACAAGCAATATTCAAATAATCATTTCCCAAAAGCCAGTTACTTTTTCAGCATAAGACAAATTTAAGCAATATTAAATGCTTTAATCTGTCAAGAGAGAGAGAGAAGAGAAAAAGAAGAAAGGCTTACAGGGCTTAGGCTTAAGATATAAAGAAAGTATACCAGTACAATTTCAAGGGGGGCAGAAAATACATAACCAGAAAAATAACACCAAACTGATAGAGCACAAGCAGGAACAGCCTCCAAGTTCATCAAGCCTCATAAACCAGAAACAAAAGCCACAAATTGTATCAAAGATTCAAACACAAACCAGAATTTCAAGCTCTAAGCCTAACCTGCCTTAAACCAGACCTGCATCAAAGCCTTTCAAAGCACATAACCTGTCAAGCCTAAAAGCCTAAACCAGAAGAAGCTTAAGCCAGCTCAAACCTGATACTGCATAAAGGCCTGAAGCCAGCAAAACCTGTAATCTCAAGCCTTGTAGCCTGAAGTTTGCTAAAGCCATACAAATGTTGTCAAAAACACTTCAAGCTCATACCAAAAATCAGACCTGTCTAAAACACAAACAGCATACCAAGCCTTGAAGCATTCACCAAACCTTGAAGCATTCAAATCCAACACCCTCAGAATGATTTCATCATTGGGTCATAAACATCACAAAAGCAATACTCAAGATCAATACCAATGAGCATCTCAGGGGAAAAGAAGAGGAAAAGAAGGCAAACACTGAAACATCCAAATAACCAACTGAAGCAATATAAGCCCTCAGAGCAACCTCATCATTGGGCTAGCAATAACAAACCCTTACTCAGCAATCAACATACAGAGGCAACCATATTCAGAAGCATATCAAGCATGTCAAGAGCAAGCAAATAAGCATACAAGCATACAAGCAAGCTATTCAAAAGGCGAGGCAAAGAAGCAGAAGAAGAAAAGAAGTGGTTAAAGCTAGGTTTTCAGTCATCATCATCAAACCCTAAGAAGCAAAATAAAGATACCAGGTTTTCCAGCCCAAAGCCAGCTTCACCGCTTCCTCCGCCTTCAGCCGTCCTAGGCGCCTCCAGATCCACCTCCTCTCCTCTCCAAATAACGATCTACAAAGGTAGTATTTCTCTTCTTTTTCTTTCTTTCCACGCACCTCAAACAAGAACAATAACAACACATATAATCAGAAGACACGCACAAAGCTTGAAAACTTAAAAAAAAGTGTTAAGACCTAAAACAGAGCCATTACCTTATACGACCACCGCTTGCGTGACTTTGGACATGAGGAGGAGGAGGAGGCGGCGCCTGGAAACGAGGACGGAGGGGCGTCAGTAAGCCATGTTCAGTTTGAGAAGATGAAGAGGATAGAAACGAAGTGAACGGCGCCTCTGTTGCCTAACCCTAATTCCCAAGTGAACCAAAGCTCTGAAACCCTTACAAAAATTTGTGTCAAACCCTTGGGCCGGTTCGCCCAATCAGTGCCTAAGCCCATACAAAAACCAACGCGCATACCCCTCCAATCTAGAAAGCACCCCACCTTTTGATTCCTTTACAAATCCATTTGGGCCAAGCAAATCCCTTAAGCCCATTCTTTTCTTTTTTTAACTAACACTTTCCCTTTTTTATTATCACATGACATTTTATTTACATAACTTTTTTGTTAAATAAACCAATTGTTTATATTAAATTTAATTAACAATACTCTCTTTATTTTTATGATATAATTAAATTTTTGCACATAAAAAAATACTAACATAAAAGCATATAAACATATAAAACATTAATTTTCCTTAAAAACATTTCTTTTTTAACTTTTGTATATAAAATACTAATACATAAAAATATTAATTTTCTCTAAATATTTTTCTTTCCTTAAAATATTTAATTTTGTACATATTAACAAAAATACAAATATCCAAAAAGAATAAATAATCAATACTTAATTTTTCATTAAGTTAATCATTCTCACTTGTAAATAAATCACCTACACTTACACAAATACATTGATACATTTACATTGCTCTATTCTTATACATTGCTATACATTATATTTTACATTTGCGATTGATTTGATTTGGTTGTAAATTTATTTGGACACTACTCTCCTATTAAGTCTCATCCCCATTTGTAAATATTTGTACCCCCACTCCCGGATATTTATTTGTAATAGCGTAGACTTTAAATTCCCGCAATTTATCGCTTTCAAATATACCATGGTTAGACCTAGGGTTTGTATGTACATAAAATCAAACGCTAGATAACCTAACACAAAACAAATACATGAAATCAATACACAATCACACTTGCACCCCTAGGGTAATCCCGCTTGTTGCCTTCCAAAATGGGCCATGCTTGCACGTTGAGTATCTTTGGCAAAACAAAACAAATCAAAATGATCATAGTCCCTCGATGACGCTTTCGAAAGTTGCCTATCAAAATGATCATAGTCCCTTCAAGCAAAATTGCCAAAGACACTTGGCACCATTGCATTCATGGTCCATACGATGACCCGTGCCTGTCCCGTTAACATCCTAACGCAAGATTGTCCACCAAATACAATGGTGGAACAAAATTTTTAAAAGGGTTAAAACATGAGAAAAACCTTTGAGTACAATAGGGGTAGACAAACTCTTAGTTACTTGAAATCAAACTTGCAAAACACGCTTGCCTACTTTTCAAACCACACTCCACAAACACTTTCAAAAACAAACTTCCAAAAACATTTGAAACATCTTTTCGAAAAGATACACACCTTTGTATATACTCAAACACGAGTCATTACAATGGTTGCCTAAGACAAGGCGTCTTTTTCAAAACATTTTCAAAACACACACACACACCACAATTTCAAGCAATTGAAAATAAAGGCAAGTGATCTAAACAAGTAACTAAGAGCCCATGGATAACCATGGATGAAAAGGGTGCTAATACCTTCCCTTTTCATAATCTACCCCCCGAACCCACGAAACATCTCAAAAGGTTTTTCCTGTGCTTTTTAACCTTTCCTTTAGGATAAAATAAAAAGTCCGTGGCGACTCTTGCTAAACCGAACAAGTGCGAATACAAACGCAAAACCTCAAGTCAGTTCTCCCACCGTATCACAGTGTGTGTCCTATTTGTGAAGATGGAACCGATACGACGCGATTGGAACTTTTTCAAAAGAATGTGTTTCTCGGTCATCGTAGATTCATACATTCTAAACATTACTATTGTGGGTGGAGAAAAGGATTCAATGGATACATCGAACAACATAAAGCTCCACCTGCATTGTCAGGTGACCAAATTTTTGAAAAGGTGAAAGATGTATGTACTCAGTTTGGCAAGCCTTTTGCATATAAGGTTGTCAAAGGTGGGTGGAAGAAGAGGTCAATTTTTTTTTAATTGCCATATTGGAATTCTTTATATGTGAGACATTTTCTCAATGTTATGCACATTGAAAAAAATGTATTCGAAAGTGTTATTGGTATGTTACTCAATATAAAAGGAAAGTCTGAGGATGGCCTTAAAGCAAGGGAGGACATGTTAAAGATGGGAATAAGAATTGAATTAGGATCCATGAAGAAAGGGAGACGGACATATCTACCACCTGCTACCTTTACTCTATCTAGAAAGGAGAAAATAATATTGTGCAAGTTTCTAAGTGAAGTTAAAGTTCCAGAAGGATACTCTTCAGATATTAGAAGACTCGTGTCTATGAAAGATCTCAAGTTGAAGAGTTTAAAGACACATGATTGTCATGTTATAATGGACCATTTTCTACCAATAGGTATACGTTCTATTTTGCCATAAAAAGTAAGAAGCTCCATAGTTAAATTGTGTTTTTTAGGGTCAATTTGTAGTAAGGTGATCGATCCTAAGTTCTTGCCAACACTGCAAAAAGAAATATTTATTACCTTGTGTGAGCTTGAGATGTATTTTCCTCCCTCTTTTTTTGACATAATGGTACATCTAGTTGTTCATCTTGTGAAAGAGACACAGTTGTGTGGACCAGCTTATATGAGATGGATGTACCCTATTGGACGTTATATGAAAATATTAAAAGGGTGCGTGAAAAACTGAAGTCGCCCAGAGGGTTATATTGTTGAACGATACATTGTTAAAGAAGCAGTTGAGTTTTGTACTGAATATTTATCCAATGTTCAATCCGTTAGGCTCCCCAAAACTCATATTTTTGAAAAAAAGGAAGGTAAAAAATTAATTGGAAATAAAATTGAGATAGTGTCAAGGGATGAACGAGAGCAAGTGCATTTGTATGTTCTGCACAATGACAGTGAGGTTGAGCCATATGTTGAAATGCACAAGGCTGTACTCTGAGGGTTAAATCAGAACATAAATGAAAATTGGATAGTATGAGAGCACAATCAAATTTTTATACAATGGTTTAAGGATCATATTTATTCAAAGCGCTCTTCAGATCTCGCTTCAATAACAGAAAGGTTGAGATGTTTGGAATATGGTCCAAGTTTGCATGTGTTTTCTCATAGCGCAACGCAATAAATGGATACACATTTTATACCAAAGAACAAGATGATAAAAGTACTATGTAAAATAGTGGTGTCATCGTGCTAGCTGAAGCAATGCACATATCAAGTATGAAGGACTTAAATCCCAAATATGAAAATTTGTCATATTTTGGGGTTATTGAGAATATTTGGGTGTTTGATTACGAGAAGTTTCATATTCCTATCTTTTGTTGCAAGTGGGTAAATAGTAGTGGCATACGAATGGATAAGTCAGAATTTCTGCAAGTTGATCTTAATAGGGTGGGGTACAAAGACGAGCCTTTTATTCTAGCAACTCAAGCTAAACAAGTGTTCTATGCCACTGACCCGACGAGTACGAAATGGTTTATAGTGCTTTTATCTAACAAAGTGATTGATGATACCAGTGTAGATCATGGTGATATTGATGTTGAGAATCAGTCATGTATTAGATGGAATGATCAAGATGAGAATATTATAGCGGATGAATCATATATTAGAAACGATCATAACGAGGGAATTTGGATCAATTTTGACGTCCGCATTGCTAAGAAACAAGTAATTCATATTCCAACCAAGAAAAGAAAGAGATGTTAGTGAAAGAGGTAATATAGTAAAATGTTATATATTATGTCATTTTCAATAAATTTATATGCTCTTCTTTATTTGTCATTTGTTATATATTCAATTGATTATGGATTTTTATATTTGGTTTATGTTTTTCTTTATTACAGGTTAGATGGCTAGTAATGAGGATCACCCACATGATGATGATATTGATGATGGAGATCATGAGACCGTTATTGATCAGGAATCAGAAATTAGACGGGGAATAACAGTTATGAAGAAAGTCATTCGTGATAGAGACCGAGGCATAAAATTAGATGCGCATTGGAGCCAAAGTGGCCAACTAATTGAGCCTAACGGTTCAACGGTGACAAGTTTTGTTGGTGCACTTGTAAGGAATGAAGTTCCAATTACTTGTGATGATTGGAGAAAACGAGAGTTGAAAGAAGCTAAAGAAAAAGTTTGGAGTGAGATACAGGTACCATATTTAATGAAGTTCCAATTTGTTTTTAATGACGATTATGTCTTTAAATTACTTGTACTAACGCACTTTGTGTATGTTTTTCGTAGAGGTCTTTCAACAACATTGATGATACTAGAAGAACTTTTTGTCTCTGGCCGAAAAACTACTAAGAGGGTTTAGGATTTTTTTTAAATATCAATTTTCTTAGGGATGCAAATAAATTTTTTGTTGATGCAGAGCTTTCATCTAAATATGCAAGTTTGGTTTGACCTAAAGAATGGGAAACGTTTAAAGCCAAATGAAAAACCCAAGAATTTCATAGTGTAAGTGAAACAAATCTACAAAGAGCATTAAATCTCATGTATCCATACAGAAAATGGCGTATTGGATATGGATGCTTAGAACATCCTATCGTAAGTATCTATAAATTGCAATGATATACTTGTTCATCATGAATTATATTTGATCATATTACTTGGATTAATGTGTAGTTAACAAAGGAGAATAGTTCTGAAATATCTCTTCCAGAACATGTTTTGTGGAAGGAAGTCCGTGTGGGTAAGGATGGAGTTGTCAAAGAAGATGTTCAAAAAGTTTTTGAGAAATGTGTAAGTATAGCATTATTTCTTTAATTAAATAAAAAGTTTAGTAACATATAATTAAGACAAATTTTTAATATTCATATTAATTTCAGGAGACTCTATCTCAGCCTATATGTCCAGATGAAGACAATAATTGCAGAAGCATACTTAGTCGAGCATTAGATGTTTGTGAGTATTCTGGTCGGGTGAGGAGTAAGGGATTTGTAATCACTCCAAAATCCTTGAAGATGAAAACACAAAAGACTCCTAGCAATAAATAACTGCAGGAAACCTTGGAAGCACTACAAGCTGAAGTCCGTGAATTGAGAAGGGAAAAAGAATTAAGAGAGCAAGCTTCAGGTTTTAAAGCTACTAGTGACAAAGGTAGTATCGGTTGTAATTTTCAACTGAATCTTCTAGAGGTAATTATATATATCATTATGAAATTAAAGTAGCTTAATATATTTAATTGAAATATATACACAATAACAATTTGAAATTTATTATTGGTTTTAGGGCATTTCACCTTGTCAACTCTACTTATCTTTACCTACTTATTAGATGGTTGGCAAGGGAAAAGTGCATAACACTTTGGGAGAATCACTTCACACTAAACTGCTCCGTACTGGCTGTTTGAAAGTATCGGTTGACATTGCTTTGGAGAAGGATGCATTATTACCACATCATGATGATGTTTTGGATGCCACACTAGTGGGAGATGCCATAGGTTCGTTTGTTGCATGACCGTCAAGCCTCATTAGTATAGATGATGAGGTGTGCTTAAAACCATATATATAAACCTTTGAGTATTCAAAGTTTTTACGCGCATTTTACGTACATTTGTTTTTACATGGTTATGTTAATTAGACTCCAACAAAATCCAAAGCAAAAGACAAGGGGATTCTGTGGCAAACCGAGTCAGTTGCATCAATAAAAGAGGTACATCACAATTATATGATATTTATGCATGAAAAATGTTAATTCGTGATCTTATACTTCATATAACTAATTATATTATCTTTAGATTCATGCTAAAGAGAATGAAGGTGTCGGTAGGGGTAAGAATCCTGAAATTAGCAACATTTCCATACAAAAAGGGTTGTTGCTAAGAAGACCGCGGCTAAAAAAAACCTGCTTCTAAGTTTAGGTCGTGTCTTGGGACATTTTTAGAAATGTCTGATATTCCGGAAGGAAATAATCGTCTTATACCTATGGAGTTTGTTATTTTTGGTTTTGAATATTCTGAAACAGTTGGTATGGAGGATTTTGATCAAGTTTTACAACATATGCAATTAGGCCTCAGTGTTATTAATACATACATAAGGTATATCCGATCTACTTTGTCTAATTAATTGATCAATTCATTTACTCATTTCAAATGTTAATGAGGTCTTTTATTTAAGGCTTTTGTATGAAAAATTGATGCGTCTGAGTGGATTGGAGTAAAGATTCGCTTTCTTATCTCCTCACAATACCAACTTAGGGTTCATCATGCATAAACCAGATGAAGTCATGGCATATGTACTCGAGCGCTTTATGGCCGACGAAGAACCAGAAAGTTGTTCTTTTTACCGCTTAATATCGACAACGGGTTAGATTTTCATTCTAAATTCATATATAATAATTTTTCATATTTTGACGTTGTGTAGAAAATTTTCGTCTCACATTTGTTTAATCTTACAGTGGACATTGGTTGTTGGTCGCGATTAATCCTATCAGAGAAGTTGTATATTATTTGGATTCTTTATGCAATAATCTAAGTACATACCAAGATATGAAGAATATGGTTGATACGTAAGTGAGATTATTCTAAATATTCGTGTGTGTATTTATTTATTTATTTATTTATGTGAATTGTTCTAAATATGTGTTTATGTTTTATTAGCATTATACAAGTTTTTCGAGCACAAAGAGACACTCAAGTACCAAAGAGTAAAGCCAACAACATTACATGGATTATAGTGGAGGTATATTAATTAATTATCACAATTTTGATTATATTAATAGTGATGATACTTGATAAAACTTAGGCCTTATCCATATTTTCTTTTCATGTGTAGTGTCATCGGAAGCGTAATGAAGTAGATTACAATTTTTACACGTTGAAGTTTATGAGAAAAATCCTTCTTTTGGATCGAATAGAGATTCCATATAAGGTATGGATTTCTAACTTAGGAGTTATTTTAATATTTAACACATATTTCTCATATAATTAAATAGTTTTAACTTAAACATACTATGTTATATTATTATGTAGTAATTTGATGAATTCAAGTGTGCTTATTACTCAAGTTCTCAGTTGGATGAACTTAAGGAGGATTGATGTCAATACATTATTGAGACGAAAGTTATGTAAGGTATATTGTAATCCTACTTTAATTGATGAGAATTTTGAGTATATTCAAGTGTTGCAATTTTGTTGTTGTTTGTCATGTGGTAAATTATATATATTTTATTTGTATCATGGTATGAATTACAATATTTTGGTGTTGTTTCAGGTTATATGTGCATATATAGAAGATATAGATGAATAGATTTTATAATGGTTTATAATGGTGTTGTTTTGGTGTTGTTTTTTTTATAAAAGTATATATGTACAAGAGTAATAGTATATATAAGTACATTGGTGCAAATGTATAATATCTTTTGGTATTATTTTTATTGGATTGAAGCTTCAATATTAGTGAAAATCTAGTGAAATTTGTAATGATATATACAGGTGCAAAATAGGGTGAAAACCTTGTGCAAATATAGTTAAAATCTGTGCATATAAAATTGTATATATCAAACAACGTTTTTTTCTTTCAAAAAGGTTATATAAAAATTTTCGTGGACATTAGACAGCGCTTTAAAAAACGCTGTCTAAATTCTCCTTTAGACGGCGCTTTTACTATAAAAGTGCTGCCTAAAGGGGCTCTTTTTAAAAAAAATTTGTTTCAAAAAAAGCACTGGCTAAAAGGGGCCTTTAGCAGCGCTTTAAAAAAAAGTGCTGCCTAAAGGGGCTTTAGACAACTCTTTAACATTAAAAGCGCTGCCTAAAGGGACATTTTATTATTTATTTTTTGTTTCAGAAAAAACGTTGGCTAAAGGGGGACTTTAGCAGTGCTTTAAAGTAAAAGCGCTGGCTAAAGGGGGCATTTAACAGTACTTTAAAAGTAAAAGTGCTGGCTAAAATGGGCCTTTAGCAGTGCTTTCAAAGTAAAAGGATTGCCTAAAGGGGGGATTTAGCAACGCTTTTACTTTTAACAAACTTTTAACAAAGCTCTGTCTTTACCTACAGCAGTGGTGGAATAGACAGCGCTTTAAAGCGCAACGCTGTCTAAAGCCAAAAAAAACATTGTCTAAAGTCTTGTTTGGCATAGTGGGTGTAAGGTGCTAACATTTCATCACGATTCGTATTATCAACCATGGTGAAAGGTATTGTGTATATATATATATATATATATATATATATATATATATATATATATATATATATATATATATATATATATATATATATATATATATATATATATATATATATAAGTGAAGTTATCTCGCTTCAGTATGTAACAATCGTTTCTCTCAATCAAAACTCGAACATCTATCTCACTCATCTCTCTCATATATCATAATCTCCATTAATGTTTTGACAACATTTCTTTGAAAACATGAAAAATGAAAACACCAAACTCATGCAACGAACCCGTCTTCTTTGAAGGGTTACCTTTGTTGCATCAAAGCTTATAAAATGTGATTTAACTTCATCAAATCTTAGAAAATGGCTATATTACATGTTGGTCTTTATAATATATAATATAGCTTCTTTCATGGTTTAATAGTTTATTTTTCCAAGTCCGTTTCCAAAACTGTGATTTTATTGATATGTATAATATAATTTCTTTCATGTTGTTTATAGGATAATATAACCTAAGAAGTGAACTTAAGATGAGTATAATAGCTTTAGAAGTTGACTTAGTATGTTTCAATAGCTTCTTTCTTGTTGTTTGTAGGATAACATGGCATGTATAACTTAAGATGAGTGAACTTTCTTATAGTTTATAGATTATAGAAGTGCATGTGTTATAGAAATGAACATTTTGCATCTGTTATAGATACAATTTCATGCTAATACGCTTTGAATTGTAGGTAGGGAATGTGAATAAAAAATTAACTCAAGAAACCTCATACTATGGGTGTTCTTCATAAATGGTTTGTGTTGCTATGAAGAAAAAAAATAAGAGGATGAAGCTAAAGTGAGCGTTGTAAAAATGTCTGAAAGACCTAGAATAACATCCATTCAAATTTAACACAAGTTTTCCATTCTGGGACATGTATATTCGTGAAACATTTTATAAGTTGATATGTTGTTGTTGTTGATAAAATTTTTTTGTTGTTAGTAATAAAAGTTGTATCAGGTATGTTGTTTAAAGTTTGTTGTTGATGAATGTTGTTGTTAAGATTTGTTTAAAAGATGAGTTTATTATATCTTATGTGGTTTGAGTGTTTTTCCAATTCCTTACCGAATATATAACTTTTTAGAATGAATTAGAAAATTATAATACGAGATACTAAGTTATATTAGAAAACAAATTACACTTATCAAAGTTATACAAGATTTCTTCAGTCCATTATTCATATTTCACTCTTTAACAGTTAGAACTTGTTATAATGCTTCTAGTTCTTTAACCGCCCTTTCTCCACCCCTAATTTTGTTTGCAAAGTAAATAATATTTTTCAAAATAAAATAAAGGTGAAGGAAGGGAAGGTTGAAGAACTAGGAGCATTGGAAAAAAATGTAATAGTTAAAGAGCGAAATGCGGATAATGGGCTGATGAAATCTTATATAACATTTATTAGTGTAACTTGTTCTTCTAATACAACTTAATTATCATATTATTAATTTCTAGATCAGATAGAAAGATTATATGTTTAGTGAGCATTGTCAAAATAAGCATTCCACATAATTTATAATAGGCAAAATACCCTTTTTAGTCCTTTAAGTTTACCCCAAGGTCCATTTTGGTCATTTATCTAAAAAAAGTGTCAAACTGGTCCTATAATTCTTTCAAAAGGACCACGTTTGTCCTTTCCATCCACTCCGTTAGTCATGTTTAATGGCAGCGCTTATGTGGCATTACACATGTGTTTAGAAAAATTGCATGTGGCAATTCCACTTACAAGTCAGTTTGACACTCATCAGTTTCATTTTGAAACAAAGATCAAAACATTTTTCTATTTTTGTTGGCAATTCCACAACTGAGAAGACTGAGAAGGTGAAACGCGAGCGAGCAGAACGTGAGCAAAGACAAATTCCTCATTCAAAACATTGCATCATCTTCTTCATTTCAATTTGTAACTCCAGTATCTTATGTTTCAGCCCATCCTTCCTTTCCTTTAGATGATGTATCTCCATCTTTGCTCCATCAAGCTCATTTTGTAGCTTCTCCAACCTATTATTATGCTTCTTTATAAACTGATCCTTCTCATCCACCACATCATCAAAGAACCATTGAAAGTATCCACACCCAGATTCAGATGAACCAACCTATTAAGATTTGTTTAAAAGATGAGTTTATTATATCTTATGTGGTTTGAGTGTTTTTCCAATTCCTTACCGAATATATAACTTTTTAGAATGAATTAGAAAATTATAATACGAGATACTAAGTTATATTAGAAAACAAATTACACTTATCAAAGTTATACAAGATTTCTTCAGTCCATTATTCATATTTCACTCTTTAACAGTTAGAACTTGTTATAATGCTTCTAGTTCTTTAACCGCCCTTTCTCCACCCCTAATTTTGTTTGCAAAGTAAATAATATTTTTCAAAATAAAATAAAGGTGAAGGAAGGGAAGGTTGAAGAACTAGGAGCATTGGAAAAAAATGTAATAGTTAAAGAGCGAAATGCGGATAATGGGCTGATGAAATCTTATATAACATTTATTAGTGTAACTTGTTCTTCTAATACAACTTAATTATCATATTATTAATTTCTAGATCAGATAGAAAGATTATATGTTTAGTGAGCATTGTCAAAATAAGCATTCCACATAATTTATAATAGGCAAAATACCCTTTTTAGTCCTTTAAGTTTACCCCAAGGTCCATTTTGGTCATTTATCTAAAAAAAGTGTCAAACTGGTCCTATAATTCTTTCAAAAGGACCACGTTTGTCCTTTCCATCCACTCCGTTAGTCATGTTTAATGGCAGCGCTTATGTGGCATTACACATGTGTTTAGAAAAATTGCATGTGGCAATTCCACTTACAAGTCAGTTTGACACTCATCAGTTTCATTTTGAAACAAAGATCAAAACATTTTTCTATTTTTGTTGGCAATTCCACAACTGAGAAGACTGAGAAGGTGAAACGCGAGCGAGCAGAACGTGAGCAAAGACAAATTCCTCATTCAAAACATTGCATCATCTTCTTCATTTCAATTTGTAACTCCAGTATCTTATGTTTCAGCCCATCCTTCCTTTCCTTTAGATGATGTATCTCCATCTTTGCTCCATCAAGCTCATTTTGTAGCTTCTCCAACCTATTATTATGCTTCTTTATAAACTGATCCTTCTCATCCACCACATCATCAAAGAACCATTGAAAGTATCCACACCCAGATTCAGATGAACCCTGTAATGGTGACATCCAGATTCATCTCAGCTATTGCAGGAACTATCAGAACAAGAATATATGAAAACCCATTTTAATTTCATGCTTACCTTGTAATGACGACAACCCCAGAATTGCTTCCCAAAGTTTGTGACAGTGGTAGCCCTTCGAAGAACCGCAGATTCTCCACAACCACATATAGGTCTCCATCGCAACTTTCCATCTAAGCTTCCATCTCTATTGCAATCGTACGAAGACCGGATCTATGATGATGCTTCCTTCATCATATTGAGGGAATTTCAAATTCAAAATGGGAAAATTGAGATGCAATGTGTGAACCCTAGAATTTGAGGATTTCTGGAAGCAGCTTGAAGATGGTGTACATAACATTCCATGTCACCTGCCACGCATGCAAACCAAACGTCCGTTTGTGCCTTTTGGACGGAAAGGACTCCTATGGTCCTTTTGAAAGAATTATAGGACCAGTTTGACACTTTTTTTAGATAAAGGACCAAAATGGACCTTGGGGTAAACTTAAAGGACCAAAAAGGGTATTTTGCCTTTATAATAAACTCGGGTGAATATATCACAACTGTTATTTAGAACAACTATTGTTAAATGTTAAGTGTTAAGCATTTCAATATGGTTGTTTAATGTAACTGTTGTGATATGTAGCGCGCTACCTAGTTCATAATTACGGTCACACGACAACGGTGGAAATCATCATACTTACGACCACCTCTATCTCAGCACAGGTTGTCAACCATGATGGTGTCTCTTTTCTAAACATGTTAATATGGCTTTTACATAGTAGTTCCTGCAAGTACATAGATCCATATTCTCCCTCTTTTGATGATGACAACTCATCTCTCAAGGAAGTGGGCAAACAAAGAAACAAAGATGATAAACTTGGAGTAGTTAAAATCTCTCAGACAAATATAAAGAGTATATTATACTCCTCCTGAGAGTATACTTTTATCTCTTTGGCATTATAAAAAAGGAGGGAAAATAGATAAATAGATATAACAATTATTCAAGCGCATAGATAGTCAAAGAAATGCATAATTATTTAAGGAAAGACATACTTTATTAAATAAAGATAATTGAATTCAAGTATAAAAATGGAAATAACTAGGAATTAAGAAATCTAAAAAGCAAGAAACTCATAAGTGAGACAAATATTAAGTACCCTCGTCATAATTAGTGGACAATCTAGGAGGCAAGTAAAATATATCTTGAGTAAAGTGATGATCCAAGAATTTGATATTTTTATATATATCCTCTTCTTAATTTTGATGACTTCTTGGATAAGGGCTTTAATGGAGGGTTTTTGATAAATCTCATAATTAAAATCCTCCATATTTTCAGAGGCTTCCTACGGAGGAGACGATGTTGATTCCCATTAGTCTATTGAACTTTTCTTCCTTTTTGGAGGATTTTGAATATTTCGTCGCCCATGGCCTATGGTGAACAAAGAAGAAATGCCGGATTTTGGATATAACAAAAATAATGAAGCACCAATATCATAGTTGTATTTGTTATTTTCCTTTAGCTCATCTGGTTTGAAGAGAGGTCTGGTACAAATTAGATCTATAACTTCAACAAACTCTTCCAATGGCATGGATATCGTGTGTTATCTAACTTCGGAAGAAATAATATCATCTATGTAGTAGAGATTTGAGTAGAACATTTTTACCAAGGATGGATACACATTTCTTTGGGATTTGCTGATAAAATCATTTAAATTTGATTCTTCAAAACTATTTACTCACAGTCTTGAAACATAATCGCATCTAAGGAATGAACATACAAGATACCCATATTTGCATACTCTTGGAAGAGTATTATTTCTTGTTATTGAGATGAGAACAAATAATATATCAACTCACTAAGTTTGTCAGGATCATAATCCATGATTGAAAAAGGATCGTCCGTCCATTAAAATGGAAACCTATATGTACCACACTCGTTATACATAACCTCCAAACGATGACAACTACCTCAAATATAGAAAAATTATCTTTCCAATGCTTATAGTTGGAAGAGTAGGGTAAAAGTATAGGCCTTTTTAGAATGGCGCTTAGAGAAACCCATATTTCCCAGTTAACGCCCTTTGTCTAATTAAATGAGAAGAATATGTTGGTAAAAGGCAGAATGCCGAGTGACCAGCAGAGAATCTAAAATCCTCGAGCGAAGGGCCAACTATTCAGATGAAGCTAGAGGGAAACATTGATGGTATTTAGGATCTTATATTAAAATATACCGAATGGGATACAAACTCTAAAGTTGAAAGTTAATCTATTATAGAAGTATAAGTATTTACCCTCTATCCACAAGGTCTTCACATGCAAGCTTTTTCACCTTCCACACAAGGATCTAATATCACATCGACCTCATTTCAAGTATGTGATAGATGTAGACCTACCTGGTAAGCTTGAACACAATCATCATCGATGTACATTGAATCAATATTCATAACTTCCACATAAAAATGTGACTCCTTGAAGTTCACAATTCCATAATAGACCTAGCTAGTCAGGATAAAGAAGATACCAAGTTAACATCAATATCACTATGCAAGTTTCTATCCAAACTATCCATATATAAGATATCATTTTTGGATCAAGCGCCTAGTAGTGCTCTAAAAGAATTTTTGTTAGTGAGGACGCAACTATATTTCCTTATAATAAAGAGACCTCAATGAACTACGCCTAACAAATCATATGTGCCATGTGTTAGGATGTTAATCCCACTGAATCACACTGATGACGCTGGATAAATAAATCCAATAATCCTCTCTTGTGAAAGTCAATGGGATTCAAACCCATGACCTTGATCTGATACCAATTATTGGATCAAGCGCCTACCAATATGCTAAAAGAATTTTTTGTTAGTGAGGGAACAATTATATTTCCTTATATCAAAAACCCCTTAATGAGTTGCTCCTAAGACATCGCAGGTGACATTGGTTTGGATGTTAAGCCCAACAAATTGCACCATTGATGCTGGATATATAAATTCAACAATCATAACTACCAAACATCCCCATCTCGACAAACCTAAAATCTACTTTTCCACTACCCCGTTTCAATCTCCTAAAAATTGAGTCCTTAATTCACATTTCTTTAAAATCTATTTTAGGCTCAATAACTTTCCATGAAAAATAAAACTTATGAATAAAGAATATGGCTATACACATGAAATAAAATACACCAAAGAGTGAGAAACAATACCTAGTTCCAAGGATGTTTGAAGAACAAAGTAGTGAGCAGAACAAAGAAGTGACCAATAAAGAAGAAGAAATGTTTTGCAAAGTGAAATGAAACAAAAATGGTGGAGTTTAAGTACAAACACAAAAACCTATATAAAAGCAAAACCCCTCAAATGAAAATTAAATGAAATGGAGTAGGCAATATTAAAATCTATAACCCTAGGAATTAAAAAAATTGAAAAGCCTAGACTGACGCGAAAGAACAAAAGGTAGAATAAGAGACATAATAGAGTTTGTATCTCTAAAGCACAAAGGTATCAACTACTTACCAAAGAGAACGATAAACCCTCCACTTAAAGCACCTTTCCCCTATACACCTTGTGCTTGGGGGACTATGTCATGTTATAGTTTGGCACTCAAAGATTTCGCCCTTACACGCCTCATGCTTGAGGCACTATGTGATGTCATGGTCTTCCACTTATAACACTTCACCTATATATGTAACGTGCTTGAGGACTATGTAATGTCATGGGATTTCACTAAAATCCCATCACTCTTACACACCTTTTTCTTTGGAGACTAGGTAATGTTATGACCTTCTACTCAAAGCATTTTACCCATACACACCTCGTACTTGTGGTGATGGACATGGGACTCCATACAATGTCTAGAGTTGTTATCCTCCAAACTAAACAGATTCTTCAATGGGGTGATTTCTAATAAAGAAGGAGTTTTAAGTTGTCTATCCTTCAAACAAAGTCGAGGTTTTATACAATTTGACCATGAATCGAGTTAATATTTTCACGTGTTGATCTCAAATCAACTGAGCTTTTATACCAGATAGAACTCAAGAACCAAAAGAGATTTTAACCGGGCTAATCTAGAATCGATGGCACTTTTAATCGGGTGGAGGTAAAAAACCAGTATGTAGATTTTAATGGTTGATATTCACGAACCAAAAAAGGTATTTTTTCTTGGAGAAACTCATGAACCAAACACATACTTCCTAAAATAATCCACAAACCAAACAAGAGCTTTTACTGGTTTAGTTTGCAACCATATAACTTCCTTTGGAAGAATAATTTACACAAAAGATAATACACTCTTGGTAAATTCCAATTAAGCCCCCACCTAGAACAATGATCGTCACTTAGACTCAAGAGTACTCTCCAAGCACCATTGCTAAATATATGGGAGAGAAATGAGAGATTTAGAGAAAATTGATGAGACAAATGAAAGTGAGATCAAAGATCATTTTCAAGATGTTGAAAAGGGATAAAGAAGTTCTCTATTTATATTTCAAATAATGGTTTAAATTTAGAAACAATACATGGACAAAATCAATATCATAATCGATTGTTAAAGCCACAAATGAAAGGTTTTGATATTTAGTTGTTACCAATCATTAAGAGACTGTTCCAATTGATTTTAATTGGAAAAAACTTCCAATCAATTAGACACACTCCTAATCAGCTGACTAGGCCATACAAACATTTTTAGGTATCTTAAATATAATATGAGAGGATTTTCAAAGATTTTGTGTATGTGTGTGTGGGTGGGTTGGGGGGGGGGGGGGGGTTGCCATAGTATTTCAAGAAATACCATTATGTATTTACAAGATACTTGTTACTCAAACAAACACAATTAGGTAAGCTTTCAACATTATCTCTTTCACAACTGTGAAGCTTAAAGTCTTGGCACCATTATCTTTGAGTTTAGAGTCACACAAGAACCTTGATTCTTCTTAATAAAACTTGAGATACTTAATGTTGATTACCATTATCTGAGAGATGAGAGGTTAAACCACCAATGATCCTAGAAATATAAGTCTTCCCTTGAATGACATTTGACCATAATGTTTACTTCAAAGAGATGACTTAATCTTCAAGAACATCTTCAAGAGGATAGCTTGTTGAGCCATCTTAAGCATCTTTAACTGCTCGAACTATCTTTACTAGATAAAGACTTCACTAGATATCAATTGGAATAATGTGTTGTCATCATTAAAACTAAATAACTACTCAGTTGTCTTGCAACTTTTCTATTAACAAATTTCACCACATTGGATTATCTTGGCAGTATCTGCATGCACATAGATCTATATGTGGGATTCTATATCGATAAGTCTATTTTAACATAGTGATGTATAGGCTCAACGGGAAAAACTCCACATATAAAAACCAAAGAAATATTTTGAAAAGTAATCCAAACAAGTGGACAGGCTCTAAGCTACTTGAAATGAGGTAAGGGGAGTCTGTCATAAAGAGATAAAGGTGTACCCCCTTGGCTTCAAGACCAAACGCCTTAAGCTAGGAGACTAGCTCGGCCAGATGACCACTGACCTTGATAGGACAATCCATTAAAGAGCTATAAATATTTAAACAACATATTAAAGATAAATTGTTGGATACGCTCAGACAGAGAAACAAGAAAATCAATGGATATTAATATGTGTTAATCACAGGAATTCATTTAGATTTATATACACTCAATCAAAAAGTCGAATGGGAAAAATAATTTAGATTACCATGCAACTGAAATCTTACCAAACACACAATCTATAAGATTGTTTCATATAGTTCAAAACAAATAGTATTATTTTAATTTTAAATTATAATTTGTTTAAATAATTACTATTTAAATTATAAATTATTTTACAATACTAATAAATAAAAGATTAATGATATTTTTTATTATATGTTTAAATATTTATTATTGCCTTTTCTTTCTATTATTTTATTTTCAAATCATATATTTATGAAATAGTTCAAAATTCTCTCTCATAAATTATTACACTTTTATACTATAGATGGTTAAAGTTTATTATCACGAAATTAAATTATTTTGTATAAAAATAATTAAAGTTAGAGAAACGAGATGGGACGGGGGAGAAAGAGAGAAAAAATTGATAGCTGATTCACTTTTAGACTTTTTTAAGTTGTGAGTGCAAGTTGGTTGATGATTTTGTCACTGAATTATTCACTATTCGACAAAGATTTTGTAACAAAATGATTGTTCTATTATTGATTATGATTATGCAAGAGAATTACAGTATTATTAATATTGTTATTGTTTGTGTTATTTTCTGCAGCTAGGTAAGATTTGATAGTGAAAAGTGGTGTTACACTTACAAGTACCAACTCAAATGCTACTCTTCACCATACAAATGAACATGAGTGATGTGTGAAAAACTACAAATCACTTTCTTCGTATTGAAAGCCAAAGCTAAACCAAAATTTATTAACCTAAAGTGCTAGATTCAAATAATTTATTCGTTTTGATAGGAGAGTGAAGCTCAAGGAAATGATGTATGGTTTGTTGTCTATTTTATTTGAACTTTGATCATTGATTCAAATAGAAGATCGCACTGTCGGCAATTTGCACGTGGGGTGTGTGTAATAAACGAGTCATAAGTGAAGTACAAGATAATTTGTATTCTAGTATTTCTTGAAAAAAAATATTTAAAAATTTTGAAAACTGTTTTTTTATTTTTAAAATTTGAAAAAAAAATTTGATTGATAAAATAATTTTGCAAAAATATTTTTTAAAACTATTTTATATTTAATAGTTTTAAAAATTTAAAAACAAAAATATCTTTTAACCTTTTGGTTTCTAGTTTTGAAAACTGAGAAGAAATTTTTTTTTAAAAATTATATATTTTTCATTAATAACAAATTTATAATATTATTTAACTTTAAAAGAGTTTTTAAAAATATGATTATCAAACATATTTTATTTTAATTTTTTTTCAAAATTATTTAAAACTCATTCAAATGAGCTCTTATTCTTTTATGTCGATTAAATAAAGAGTTAAAAGATAATACATTGTTATTTAATAAAAATTTATTATTTAATCATGTTATAAAATTTATTTAAAATGTATATATTATTTTTCTCTTAAACAAAACATGAAATGAATGTAAAATGAAAGTTTCATCGTACTAATCTTTTCAAGTTCAATGCCAGTGGATTCTATTTCAATAGTACAAAGCTTTTGGCTTGTGGAGTAATCTAAGGAGTAATCTATGGTTTAAGAAAGAATAGTTTGAGTTTCTCTTTTTTACTTGTCCACGCATGCAGATTCTTTTATAGTTAGTATGATCATTTATCAAAAGATTTATAATCTTGAATTAAACTATTTTTTTAAGTGTTACTATCTTTTATTGATCGAATAGATTAGAAGTGTGCGATCAAATATCATTATTAAAAAAATTCACCATTATACAAATCATTTTGTGAATTTCTATCACAATAGTGAATTTGGTTTGATAAGGTTTTCAACTTTTCATCTTTGTTTGATTTTGTTTTGGATGATAGTAAGGAAGTATTTCTCTCTCTCTCTCTCTTATTTTTCTTTAGTTGTGTTTTTAAATTTTTTTAATAAAAAAACATCAAAAAAACATTCTCAAGTTTTAGAATTTGTGAATTTGTGAATTTTTTTCAATTTTATTCGTTAATGTCTCTAGTTAAATAATAATTTGACAAGTCACAAAATGATATTGTGGTGTGACTAAGTATATGTGTAAAATAAAAATAAAAATGAAAATAATGTAAATCCTACAAATGACATATTTTTCAACAACAACATTTTTAATGTATTGCCACATGATTTAATTAGTTGTTAGTTTATTATTTAATGCAACAGAATGTAAAAATAACTTTAAAATTCAGTTGGATAAAATATCTAAAAATTTAAGAAATTGGAAACCGTATATATTTTTTATTTAAAATAATAATAATAATAATAAATATCAATGGGTCAAACGTTAATGGTTTCAAGAGACTTTGACGTTATATATTAGCACACCTTTCACACTTGAAATTTAAAAATTTTCCTTTACAAATGTGAATCGTCCACATCGCTAGTCTTGATTAATATTAGGACCTACTTCTGCTTTCTACCGAACTAACCAGAACTTTGATATCACTTGTTGGGGAAGTCCGAGAAGCGAGATTCTAAAGTGTCAATGGATCAAACATTCATGATTATAAGAGACCTTGACACCACATATCCATCCAAAACGCTAAGGTAATAGAGGTATGAATCACCTCTTTTATAAATTCAATATTTCATTCATTTCTAATCGATATAGAACTTAACATATTAGTCCTATTTAGGGACACTCCTTGACTGATTGAGGTCAATGTTTTAATCCTTAAATTTTTATTTTGAACTCAAATGTTGCTTATGTATGATAGGACTTTCTTAAGCGACTTTGAAGAGGGGGAATTGCACCTGTATATTGTCCCTTGCTCCAGACTGTGTGGTCTTTGAAGGAATTTGTCTCGAGAGGACCTCTGAAAACCTTGTACCACAGTGACTTAAGATAACCTGCCTCAGTATTTTTGAGCTTTGGAATAACTCCCCTGATTAACCTGTGTTAGGAATAATTTCAATGACCCTTGAGTGACTTCCCCTGATTACCCGACTATTGGAGAGATTTGTCGAATTTCAACGTGATTGCCCCAAATTGACTAAACCTTGAGATTGCATATCCTTTACTCATCGGAGTCCTCAAGTGCTTTTCCCCTTAGGGTGATCATTTTCTTTTAAAGCAACTTGCCCTTACTCAATTGAGTCTTTTGGCAATTTATATCTGAAATGTTTCGCTTTTGCTTAACAGAGTCTCAAAGCATTTTGTCCCTCGGGATCATTTGAAAGTGGCTTGCCCCTGCTCAATGGAGTTTCCATACAACTTATACTTTTGTTGTGATCATTCCTCGAAATGATTCACCTCTACTCAATAGATCATTGAGGAAACTTGTCCCTTGGGATCATCTGAAAGTGGCGTGCCTCTGCTCAATAGAGTCTTTAGGCAACCTTTCACTGAAATGATTCGTCTCTACTCAACAGAGTCCTTAGATGATCTTCCCCTCAGGGTTATCTGAAAGTGGGTTGCCCCTGCTCAATGGAGTCTTCAGGAAATCTGTCCCTCAGAATGATTAAGCTTTTGAGTTGATGCTCATTTGAAGACTTTCTTGATGTCAAATGTTTGTTTGTAAGCATAAAATGTTTATTCTGAGAATGATAATTCTAATACAATGCTTATGTTAGTCTTGAAGTCAAATTTCTTATTGAAATGATGTTGCGACCTTTGGTGAGTGAATCACATGTTAGAGTGCAACATCAAAATTTTAATTATGAAAGATGATGTGAGGATATTGCAGCGGTGAAAATCGAAGATCAAGCTATTAATTAACTTGACTCGCAAATAAGCAAGAGTCTCCACCGCCTTTTATCATTTCCAAGGAAAAAGGGAAAAAGTGTGAAACAAAACCCATGAATATGCAAAGTAAGTGCAATACTAAAAGTAAAGAAAAATACAATACATTTGAAAGATCGAAGGTTTGGGTGTTGGTTATACAAAGGGAAGGTACTAACACCCTATGTATTTATAGTATCCTATAGGAACCTTTTGAAATATTTGTTTTTTGATTAAAATTGATTTGCTTGTTAAATGAGTATGGGTTTGAGATTTTGAAAATGCAACGAGCTAATGTCGAGGTTTTGACTTAAAAGAGGGTAAGTTTAAAAATTTGAATCTTTTAGGAGATCTAACTTAAGATTGACAAAATCTTAAAGATGGATGAGATAATTCGCACAATCACATAAGATACGCTCAATGACATTAAGTCAATTAATTAATTCTTTCCGTTGGATTTAGACAAACAAACAATAAAGTAAATTATAAAAATTAAGATAAACTAAATCGGAAATATCACAAAATTAACTATCATATAAAAGGAAAATCGCAAAGAAGTAAATATAAATAAACGACAGAACAATGATAATATAAACAACAAGAAACTAAATAAGGAGATAAAGAGAGGAAAAAAATCAAATACAAAAAAATATAATTAAACAAAATAACTAAAATTATCGACTAAATAAATATTAAAAATTCACAAAGAACTGCATCAAATTTCAAGACTAAACTAATTAACTAAAAATTATCTAATAATAAAAAAATCTAGACGATTAATTAATTAATTTTAAAATTAAACTAAATAGTAAGAAAAAAGAGCTAAGAAAATTAATAAAAAAATTAAATTAAATTAATTAACTAATATTATTAACTAAAGTAATACCAAAATAAACTACAAAATACTACATCGTTAAAACTAAACAAAAAAAAATGATTGAAATCATCTAAAATTAGTTAATTAAAATATTAAAATTATTTTAGAAAAATAAACATGAAATCAAAATCAACATAGAAGAAATTAATAAAAATAAAGTAAATGAAATTAGGGCCCAATGCAAGTCAAACCCAAGTTATAAAATCTTAATTAATTATAAAAAAAAAAGAATAAGAAAAAAACAGTAAATAATTATTAATTAATTAAATGATAAAAAAAATAACAAAAAATAAATATATAAAAAGAAGATAGAAAAAGAGGGAGTAGTGATCGTAACCTCCCTCGTTATTCTCTTAAGTTAGTTTTTTTTTTAATTTAATAAAATAATAAAAAAAATAATAAAAAAAATAAATCAAGTTATTTAAAGAAAAAAGTTAAAGTGAAAAAATAATAACACATAATGTTTGGATCAACATACTCACATTTTTTTGTTTTTGTTTTCTTTAATTAAAAATTACAAAGAAAGTGAAATAATAATTGGACTATAACACACATGGTAAAACTTTTAATCACAATTAAAACAAATTGTAAAACATAAAAGAAAATAAAGGTAAGTGCCCCTCTTCTTGAATTTCTCTTATTATTATTTTTTTAATTTAATTCATTAAAAGAAATATATAAAAAATGCTAGAAAAGAGGAATGAAACTAGACTAGCCAATTAGAGTAATTTAGAAGTGAAATTGGTCCATTAATTAATTATTCCTAATAAAATCAATAGCAATTAAAATTATTTAAAAAATGGGGGAAAACTATACAATCTCTCTATTTTTTTCCAGAATATATATGCTCTCTTTTCTCTCAAACAAAACGATAACCAAACTTCATCTTCATTGAAAACCCCCCAATCCTCGTTTCCTCGATCCCTGTTAGTTGGTTAATTCTTATTATGTTTGGGTTTTTAGCATTTTTGGGCCTGAGCTATTTTGCCTATATAAAGAGTCATTATATTTGTAATAACAAGTAAGTAATTGCAACAACAATAACAGATTCAGTTAGAAGTTAGTTACATCAACTAACTCAAAATCATTCTCTCTCTCTCTCTCTCTCTCTCTCTCTCTCTCTCTCTCTCTCTCTCTTCTTCTTCTTCTTCTTCTTGTTTTTCACATATTCATCTTTCTTGAATCCTTTGTTCCAACAAATTGGTATCAAGAGCTTGTTTGCAATTCAGAGAGAATCTAATGGCAAACGGACCAACAACATCAACACAATTTCCAGCAAATCTACCAGTTTTCAAAGGTGAAAACTATCAACGATAGGTGGAACAAATGAATGTTATTTTCAGATTTCAAGATGTTGTAGAAATCTTGAATGATGGAATATCAGAACTGGAGGTAGATGTAACGGAAGCCCAGAAAGCTGCGCACATAAATCAGAGGAAGAAAGATAACAAAGCGTTGTTCTTGATTTACCAGTGTGTGGATTGTGATGTGTTTGAGAAGATAATCGAAGAAGAAACATCAAAAGGAGCTTGGGAAAAGCTGAAGTCCTTGTATAGTGGAGATGAGAAATTGAAGAAAGTGAAGTTGCAGACTTTGAGGAAGCAGTATGAGATGTTGCAGATGAAAGAGGATGAATCTGTTTCTGCATATTTCTTAAGAGTTGTGGCGCTAACAAACCAGATGAAGGCGCGTGGTGAAGCGCTAACGGATCTGCAAAAGATAGAAAAGGTATTGAGATCTCTAATTACAGATTTTGATTACTTTGTTGTAACAATCGAAGAGGCCAAGAATCTATCTGAGATGAAGTTGGAAGAACTTCAAGCTTCTTTAGAGGCTCATGAAATGAGGTTGCAGCAAAGAAACTCAGAAAGGGAGAAAGCAGTTGAACAAGCATTGCAATCAAGATTCAGCAAGAAATCTGGAAAAGAGAAATCGAAGCAGTGAAAGAATCTTGCTGGTGATGAGAAGTCAAGCAAGAATACTGATTTGAAAGGTGTGGGCAACAAGTATTCTGGAAAGAAAGTTGACATGAAAGAGGTGCAATATTACAACTGTCAAAGTTTTGGCCACTATTCTAGAGACTGTCGAAGAAGAAAAGTTGTAAAGTCGAAAGATAGTGTTGAAGCTCAATATGCACGAGCTGGAAGTAGTGATTTTGATGATGTATTGTTGCTGGTGAACACTCAATCGAACACTGAGAAAAATAACATATGGTATATGGATTTAGGATGTAGCAACCACATGACTGGCAATAAAAACTGGTTTACCAAGTTAGATGAGTCATTCGAAAGGGTGATAAAGTTTTCAGATGGCAGGCATATCAATTCAGGTGGTAAAGGAGATTTTTCGATTATCAGAAAGGATGGTCGAAAAGCTACTATCACTGAAGTTCTGTATGTAACTTTGATGACAAGTAACTTGATAAGTGTAGGTCAATTACTTGCAAAAGGCTTCAATATGAAGTTGGAGAATAATCAGATGAAGGTATATAGGACTGATGGAAGGCTAATCATCAAAGCACCATTGGCGAAGAACAAAACGTTCAAGGTTGAACTCAACACATCAGATCACAAATGTCTTGCTTAAACTGCAGAAGAAGACAAGAACTGGCTATGGCATCACAGGTATGGACATCTAAATTTTAAGAGTTTATGTATGCTCAATCAAAAAAGAATGGTGCTTGGGTTTCCGTATGTGATGGAACCAAAGCAGATATGTGAGGAATGTTGCAAAGCTAAGCAGGCAAGGAAGGCATTCAAACGTGATTTGCCTATAAAATAGTAAATGATTGGATCATGCCCATTGGGCTTTTGTTTTGATTCAATTTCAGGCCCATAATTTCGTGCTAAAATGCCCAGATTCATTCAAGCAAGGAAAAGGCAAGTTTTGGAAAATTTAGAAGGCTTTGAATTTGTTGGATTTTAGTTTGAAAACATGAGTTATGGCCATGATTTTTTTTCCATTTCATCTTATCCCCCTCCTCTCTACTATATATACATCGTGTTAGCAAGCCAAATGGACAAACACAGAACCTAACGACCCCCTGCACATTTTGCAAAAAAATCAAAGTTGTCAAACTGGATTTCAAGCTCCAGCCTCCCTTACTCCAAACCAAGGATTCTAATCCACTCCTGGAGATCCCTTAAATCATTTGCAGCCATTATCAAGCCTGAAAGCATCACCTAACGCGTCCACCAATATCCATAATTTGCTTCATTTTCAAATTTTGTTTTGTACAATTCATGTAATTTCCATGTGATTTAACCATGCATTTCTGGTTTATTGATCATTTGCAAGCTTCATATATGGTTGGATTGAGTTTTTGATGCAGGAATTGTGCGTTACCATTTTTAGGGTTTAAAGCTTAGATTTGGGCGTTTTTACATTGGCCAAAATTAGGCTTAAACAGGGGCACCATCATGCTCAGGAGAGTGAGGCCAGTTGATTCACGGCCTCACATATAATTTCTATTGCGTATTTGACTTATTTCAGGATGCAAAGGCTGTAGTGACGGACATAAAACTGTCACTATAGGTCTAGGTCTAATACGACGGAGGGAGGAGGAAGACGATGTGTTGGCAGCCCCCCATTGGCTCATTCAAACCCACACGCGTTTTTTTATATTTTTAAATAAATCATTGTTTTTCACATTATATTCTTTTTGTTGTGTCTAGTATAACAATTGAACAGCCAACTCAGTTGGCAAGACAAGCGTGCGTTTGAGGGAGTGGACCTGGGTTTGAGTCCCAGGTCCAACATTTTATTTTATTAACGTTTGTTAATTGCAGATCTGGTGCTTTGCCTTCCAAGTACTTATCATACGCCCTCCAATTCCAGCCAATTGATCATGAAGAGGTCAAGCCTAAGACATCCAAACGCGTGGACCACCATGGACACTCAGAAGCTGCCTCCACAGGATCTCAGGATACTTGGGTTCTCCATTTGGGCCTAACGTTTTTTTAACAGCATACCCCCACTTTTGTTTTGTTACTACCTCAGGCCCATTTGGTTCTTTCTTGTAATTTTTTTTAATCTCGTTTATTTTTTTAACTTAATTAAACAAAAATAAAAAAATTCACCAAAAAAATTAGGTTTAGATTTTCTTTTAATTAAATATTTAATTGCTTTAATTAATTCAATTTTAACTATTTTCTTAATTTAAAAGGAATTAGAATGTAGGATTTAATTTATGTTTCAAATTATTTTCTAAATAAAAAAATACAAATATTAGAATTAGGATTTATTTCCATTCAACTTTTATTTTCTTAATTAAAAATAAATTTAGAGTTAATTATTCTCTT
The DNA here is from genome assembly GCA_948472305.1 of Vicia faba. NCBI lineage: Eukaryota > Viridiplantae > Streptophyta > Magnoliopsida > Fabales > Fabaceae > Vicia > Vicia faba. Next base: position 218,879 of record CATIWC010001589.1, on the reverse strand, counting down.
AACAAAATCAAAAAGAAAAAAAGATTTTTTTGTTTACTTAGAATTTTTTTTAGGTTTTTAGACGTAATATTTATTTCGCGCGCGTCATTTTTATTCTCGCATTTTATATAAATATTGTAACTGCTTATGGATGTGATAGTTTAGATTTAAAATTCCGCATTTTATTTTCATGCACTTTTTTTATGTAACTCTCCCAAAGTCGTGTAATAGTTTAGGATTTACTTTTTCTGTATTTTATTTCCTGCACATTTACTGCTTTATTATTTTGATATATTAATGTTAGTAAATAGGCGTGTATGGAAAGACTGTAAATTAAAACGTTAGTTCACCTAACAAAAAGATAAATAACTGAATTTCAACACATATGCACATATGCACCTCTAGGATATCCCCACTTCGGTTGCCTTTTGGAAAACAAAATAGTCATGTCCCTCGAGAATGGGGACGCTTTAGCAAAGACCCTACGGTGTTGCCTTTCGGTAAATGATCTCGCCCCTTAAACGGAATTGCTAAAAGCATCTCCATACGTTGCCTTTATGACTGTAAAACATCCCTTCGATTATTCCTCAATATCCAACGATAAGGCTACCTACTCACTAATAGTAGGATAGCATTGTCTAAGGGAAAAGAGGAAAAGAACGACCCTTTTCGAGTATCAAAGTAGATAGCTGTTAGAAGTTTGCTCAAACGTTTTACACTTACACAGAAAACTACTTTTTAAAAATAACTTCAAAACACTTTGTATACTTTCTCCACTATCCCGAGAAACATTACAAAGTTCGTCGTACTAAGGCATTTTCAAAAAAACATTTTCAAATACAAAGCCCAAAGGTATTTTAAAATGAGTAAACCTCTAAGAGCCCGTGGAAAACCACAGATGGAAAGGGTGCTAACACCTTCCTTTTCCATAATCTACCCCCCCCCCCCCCCCATTTACTCAAAAAACATATCGAAAAGGTCTTTTTATGTTCTTTTCACCATTTCCTTTGTTAGATAAAAGAAAAGTCGGTGACGACTCTTGCTTACCACACATTTGCGTATACAAAACACAAACCAGTATTAAACAGTCGGTTATGCCACCGTATCACACAAGGTATAATTACAATACTTAGTTTAAACTTAAGTCTTAGATGCTCAGTGATCAAAAGAAGTGTTTTATCTTGTCCAAACTTTTTCTCAAGTTTTCTAAGCAAAAAAATCAATTTTCACTTATGTTCACTCGATTTGCATGTTGGTGCAATTGATTGCATGCTTCACGTTTTCAAAGTGTTAGCTGTTGTTTCTAAGTGCAATCGATTTGCATGTTTGTGCAATTGATTACTCTCTATCAAATTTTGCTACTATTTTAAAGTGTAATCGATTTACACACATGTGCAATTGATTGCTCACTGAAAATATTTGAATTTTTTAGCTTTTAAAACCTGTGCAATCGATTTACACAAGGATGCAACCGATTGCATGCTGAATGTTTTTGAAAATCAGCAGCTTTGAACGTATCTTTTTATAACACTATTTCATAGAAACTTTTCATTGAATCTTGGCAATTGTTCATGATTCATTTGCAGAAATTTATGTTGTTTCAAAGAGGTTCTATGAACATATAAATACTTAATTTTCAAAATCATTTTGTACCTCTTTCACTCAATAGTTTCTGAATTTCAAAATATTAAAACTCAAGTTTTTTCTTCACTTTCATACACAAAGTTTTTCTGCATATTTTCATATATTGTTAAACAGAAAACTTTGAGCATTCTATAGTCTTGAGTCATTGTATATTATTGTTATTGAAAGAGAAGATCAAGTCATTGATAAAATCACTCAAAGTGATTATTGCACTACAAACTCTATCAATCAAATATTGCCATACACTTTCTTATTTTTCAGGATTGTTGAAAATAAGTTCAAGTGGTTTTGTAATCTTGTTTTTTCAGGATTGTTGGATACAAGTAAGGTCACTTTGAAAGGATTGTTCTCATTGTTGACATAGTGAAAATCCAAGAGGATTGTTCTTGGTTTTGGTAGTTCTTGTTTTAAGTTTGCCACTATAAGGAAATCTCTTTCATGTTGAAAGGGGACTGGAGTACTCTCAGACTGTAAGGGGAACTAGTATATATCGCTCGTGTCTCTTTATTTTTCTGCATTTTACTCTTTCATAAACACACCATAAATCAGAAAAATATTATCCATCATCACTAAAAACCAGAAAAATTTTAAAGTGCCTAATTCACCCCCCCCCCCCCCCTCTTAGACGCACTTCGTACTTACAGTCATGACGTTGTCTTCCATATTTTTAACCCACTCTTTGCAGCTCACTTTTCCACTTTCCTTGTTTTTTCCACTAACTCCTACACATTTTGAGAGACTCTAGTACGAATTTTAGCTCTATAAAAAGGTGTTAGGAATTCAGTTTAAGGATATTTAACCTTAGCGTTATTTTTAGGCTGAAAAAACACTTAATTTCTCACACCGGGAAATTAATGCAGATTTATTGTTAGGTTTGGAGCAAAGCAGTCTGTTGTGAATTCAATGCCAATAACAAAGTATAGAATAAGGGAGGAATAAGGAACAAGGAAGAAGAAGAACACAAGAATTGGTTATAACTGCTATTCTTTACTTTCTCTTAGAAAACAAGATTACAAGTTTACAAGAATAACAAATAACCCTCTCACCCTAATTTAGGATTTGCTATGATACAATGATGAGAGACTAGTATGCTATTTATAATAAAACCTAACATACTAACTAATGGCCTTTTTCCACAAGGCCCATTATACAAGCTAACTTAATAAACAAGTTAACTTAACAAATTAGGGTTTAAACACTAAAACCTAATTTAACAAGCATTTTCGACAAATACATGCTTAGACCCTTCTTCGACTACAGCATGTACTTCGATCATACTAGAGTTTGATCCAAAATCCCACAAATCTCCACCTTGGACCTAACTCTACAGCATCAAGAGACACTAACTAGCTTTCTTCATGCAGCTTTATCAACTGCATACAGTGGAAAAACTTGCAACTTGGCAATGTTTTGGTGATCATATCAGCGACATTGTGATATGTCGAGACCTTCAGCACTTGGACTTCTCCACGCTCGATTACCCCTCTGACGAAATGCAGTCTCACATCTATGTGCTTGGTTCGCTCATGATAGGCTGAGTTCTTCGACAGGTGTATTGCACTTTGACTATCACATTTAACAGTGATACCTTGACCTTGAAGTTTCAGTTCCTTTGCAAAACCTTCAAGCCACAATGCTTCTTTCACAGCTTCAGTTAGGGCAATATATTCTGCTTCAGTAGTTGATAAGGCAACAACCTTCTGAAGAGTTGCTTTCCAACTAATTGTTGTACCAAACATAGTGAAAACATATCCAGAAATAGATTTTCTGGAATCCATACAGCCTGCATAATCAGAGTCAACATAGCCTTCGACAGCTGCTTTACTATCTTCACCCAAGGCTCCACCATAAATTAAGACTCTGTTCAGAGACCCATTTATGTACCTTAGAATCCACTTTAACGCTTGCCAGTGAGCCTTTCCAGGATTCGCCATGTACCTGCTTACAAGACTTACTGCATATGCTATGTCGGGTCTAGTACAGACCATAACATACATCAAAGACCCAACTATATTAGCATATGGGATGCTGTTCATATAGGTTCTTTCAACATCAGTACTGGGACATTGATCAATGCTCAGCTTGAATTGAGGGTTTGTTGGAGTCACAACAGGCTTTGAATTCGACATACCAAACTTGCCAAGAATCTTTCGTAGGCATGCCTCTTGAGATAAGCATAATTTCGACTGCTTTCTATCTCTTCGAATGTCAATTCCAAGAATCCTAGATGCAGCTCCCAGATCCTTCATGTCAAACTCCTTATTGAGTTCAGCCTTCACCCTCATTACATCTTCGACATTGTTGCTTGCTATCAGAATATCATCAACATAAAGCAACAAAATAACAAATGAATTTTCAGGTCGAAATCTGGAGTAAACACAATGGTCGAACTGACTTCTAATGAAACCTATGTGTTCCATGAACTTGTCGAATCTCTTATTCCACTGTCGAGGAGATTGTTTAAGTCCATATAAAGATCTCTTTAGTTTGCACACATAATCTTCTTTCCCCTTTTCGACATACCCTTCAGGTTGCCTCATCAGGATTGTTTCATCTAAGTCACCATACAAGAACGCAGTCTTCACATCCATTTGTTCCAGTTCAAGGTCGAACTGAGCCACCATGGCAAGCAACATTCGGATGGATTTGTGCTTCACAACAGGGGAAAATACATCATTGAAGTCGACACCTTCTTTCTGAGTGAAACCCCTTGCGACTAATCTTGCCTTGTACCTCTTCGACATTACTCCTTCAATTCCTTCCTTAACTTTGAAAATCCACTTACAGCTGACTAACCTTGCCCCAACAGGTTTCTTGATTAGTTCCCAAGTGTGATTATCATGAAGAGATTTCATCTCATCATGCATGGCCTTTAGCCATTCAGTCTTCATTCGACTCCTTATAACTTCCTTACAATCTCTAGGTTCTTCGTCTAGAACTTCACTTGCAGAGATTAAGGCATAAGCTACAAGATCTGCATATCCAAGTCTCTGAGGTGGTTTTATGACTCTTCTTTGCCTATCTCTCGACAATAGGTAGTCATCAACAGTTTCCTCAACATCATCAGAATCTTCTGTTTCTTCTTCGACTTCATCTGGGATACGCATTTCAGCATCAACATGCTCCACCTCAACAGGAATCTCTACCTGTTCCAGCTCTTCGTCAACATCATCAGTTTTATTTAAAGCCATTTCAGTTTCATTGAAAACTACATCTCGACTGGTGATACACCTCCTGTGACCTGGATCTAGGCACCATAGCCTATAGGCTTTCACTCCTTCAGGGTATCCCATAAACATGCATTTCAGAGCTCTAGGTTCGACCTTGTCTTGCCTAATGTGAGCATAGGCTACACAGCCAAATACTCTTAGTTTGTCGAGATCTGGTGGATGTCCCGACCAAACTTCTTCAGGTGTCTTCATATCTAACGCTGTCGAAGGACATCTGTTTATCAGATATGCTGCTGTCGAAACAGCCTCAGCCCAAAACACCTTCTTTAATCCCGCACTAGTCAACATGCATCTAACTCTCTCCAAAATAGTTCGATTAAACCTTTCAGCCAAACCATTTTGTTGTGGAGTACCTGCGGTAGTTCTGTGCCTTGCAATACCAGAGGCAACACAAAAACTGTCGAACGCCTCATTGCAAAACTCAAGGCCATTGTCGGTTCTCAACCTCTTTACCTTTCTGCCAGTTTGATTTTCGACAAGAGTCTTCCAACTTTTGAAATTCTCAAAAGTTTCATCCTTAGTCTTCTGGATGAATACCCATAACTTTCTGGAATAGTCATCTACTATGGATAGAAAATACTTTGCTCCTGAATGTGATGGACACCTTGCAGGCCCCCAAAGATCAGCATGGATGTAATCAAGGGATCCATGTGTTCTTTGTTTGCCTTTGTTGAACTTCATTCTACAGGACTTTCCAAGTACACAGGGTTCACAAAACTTCAGCTTTTCGACTTTATCTCCACCAAGCAGATTTTGTTTCCCTAATTCAACCAGACCCCTTTCACTGACATGGCCCAATCTCATGTGCCAAATTTCTGTTTTCGACAAAGGTTTCGTGGATGCAACATTTGTCGAACCACTTACAACTTCAGCCTCAAGAGTATACAAGCCTTGTTTCTTCACGCCTCTCAAGACTTCCTTCGACCCTTTCATGACTCTCAGGATACTTTTCTCTCCTTGAAAAACATATCCTTTCTTGTCGAATTCACCAAGAGAAATCAAATTTCTCTTCAAATCAGGTACATACCTGACTTCAGTCAACAATCTTATTGACTCATCATGGAGCTTGAATCTCACAGATCCAACGCCTGCAATCTTGCAAGCTTTGTTGTTTCCCAGCAATACAGATCCACCATCTTGATCGTATAATTCCTCGAACAAGTCTTTGTTTGGAGTCATGTGCCAAGTGCATCCAGAATCCATAATCCACTCCTTCGACGAGTTGTTGCTTGAAACCACAAGAACATCAGATGATTCGAAATCATCTTGGACAAAGCTGCGTTGCCATTATCCTTACCTCCATGATCTTTCAGGCGTTCAGGGCACACCTTTCTTGTGTGACCTACTTTCTTACAGTGATAGCATCTAATACTAGATGCATCACCACTATAAGACTTCGACGGATTTTTACCTTTCCTCTTGTCGAATTTTCCTTTAACAGCCAAACCTTCACCAACCGTCGAAGGTTTATGCTCCTTACGTTCGTTCAAGTCCTTAGAGTACAAAGCTGATTGAACTTCTTCAAAGGTCAGGGACTCTCTTCCATACAAGAGGGTTTCTTTGAAGTGAGCATGTGATCTGGGCAAAGCGCACAACAATAACAGCGCTTGGTCTTCATCATCAATCTTTACATCAATATTTTCAAGATCAAGAATCAGTTTGTTGAACATATCCAACTGCTCAGCCAACACTTTGTCTTCAATCATCTTGAATGAATACAAAGCTTGCTTCAGGTAGAGTCGATTTACCAGAGATTTGGTCATATACAAACTTTCAAGTTTCACCCATAACCCTGATGCCGTCGTCTCCTTTGATACCTGTCGAAGAACCTTGTCACCAAGGCTTAACAGAATTGCGCTGTGTGCTTTCTCGATCATGGCCGTCTTCTCTCTTTCTGTTAGCGCAGCGTCCATCGCCGTCGCTCCCTTCAACGCTTCCAAACAACCCTGCTGAACCAGTGGGGCTTTCATCTTCAAGCGCCATAGACCGAAATCATTCACTCCGGTGAACTTTTCAATCTCATACTTTGTTGAAGGCATCTTCTCCACGCTCACCGCACCAATTTGTTGTGAATTCAATGCCAATAACAAAGTATAGAATAAGGGAGGAATAAGGAACAAGGAAGAAGAAGAACACAAGAATTGGTTATAACTGCTATTCTTTACTTTCTCTTAGAAAACAAGATTACAAGTTTACAAGAATAACAAATAACCCTCTCACCCTAATTTAGGATTTGCTATGATACAATGATGAGAGACTAGTATGCTATTTATAATAAAACCTAACATACTAACTAATGGGCTTTTTCCACAAGGCCCATTATACAAGCTAACTTAATAAACAAGCTAACTTAACAAATTAGGGTTTAAACACTAAAACCTAATTTAACAAGCATTTTCGACAAATACATGCTTAGACCCTTCTTCGACTACAGCATGTACTTCGATCATACTAGAGTTTGATCCAAAATCCCACACAGTCTTTATTATTTTTGTAGGTGATTTAATCTTACCAAAATAGTCCTTATTTCTGCATTTCGTGACGTTTTTCTGTACTGATTTGAGTCTCCATTTAGAATTGAGTATTATTATATTACATACTTATTCCAGATTACTTAAACTTCTATTTTACTCTTTTTATTTTCTTTTTCTTTTATATTATAAATATGCATATGAAATTAACTACACGCAGTTTATATACCGTAACTAATATGTCCGACTAATTTCTTATAGTTCGGAATGTGAGAATCAACGTATTAACAGGACTCGGTAAAATTAAAAGCACCATATTTTTAATATTAAAATATTTTTTGGTTCTAAATTTTATTTCTAAAAGCTTAAATTTTACCGCGAAAGCGAAAATACAATGATATCAATTTCAGCGCAAAAGTGTGAAAGTGATATCCGACCATTAAAATTCAAATTATTAATTTATAAAAACAGTGACAATATTTTATTTATCAATTAAGAATTGTTAGTTTTCAAAAAGGAATTTTAGAGCTGTGATTTGTAACGCACGAAAGCAGGCGGTTACAGGTCTGAAATTCGATACTGGCTGTGCGAAAGTGAGCTGTATTTTTAAATTAAAATTTCTGCCAAAAAATATTTTTAAAACTAAATTTAGGTACTGAATTTTATATGAGTTCTAACGGTACCCGAAAATCACATTTCGGCCTCCGTCTTTATATTAATTTCCTAAACTAGTTTATTTTAGTTCTTTTGCATTCAAAAATATTGCTCATAGCCTTGGATTTACATAGTGACGATAGATAATGATACGTTTGATTATTGATCTTTGTGTGTTCGATATTTATTGAGAATCAAGTGTGAGAAAGAAGTCTCACGTTGATTAGAAAATATAAGATTGAACACTTTATAAGTGAGAGAACTCACACACCAATGACCTTAAAGTTTTAGGTGAATATATGGTGTCTCTCTCACTTGTGTGTTGATCTTGGCCCAATATTAAATGCTCTCTCATGTGGACTTTCCCGAATTGCAATACATGTGGTGGATAGGAGGTGTCCAAGTGTATTAACGAAGGAACATGTGTATGTGGAAGAAAGAACATTAGACTAACACTTGAGAGGGAGTATTGAGAATCAAGTGTGAGGAAGAAGTCTCACATTGATTAGAAAAGAGAAGATTGAGCATTTTATAAGTGAGAGAATCCGCACACTTATTACCTTAAAATTTTAGGTGAATATCTCTCACTTGTGTGTTGCTCTTGACTCAATGTTAAATATTCCCTCGCGTTAGACCCCCTTTAAATTGCTTCCAACAATATTTTTTATATTATCACGATATTTTCGTGCACTTGCGGAGCTGTCACCTACTAGTACTGGTCTAAAGAGAAAGACCCGAGGTGTATGATGTTTTTTGAGTGTGAAATGTATGATAAGTATAGACAGAGAATAAAATGCTATGTAGTTTTTTTGTAATCATCTATTTATGATTTAGTTGTTTTCATACCCTGATATGGTGTGATGTGTTGGTGACTGTTTTTCCTTTTTAGGTTGAGAGATCATCTTTCGTTCTCTTGTTTATCCATGTTGGAGTTATGGATCAGTTGGAGTCGAATTTTAGGCTCAATTTTAAGACTGACAATTAATGTTGTGATCATTCTCGTAACAGACTCTATGTTTTGGGTTTTGCGCATTAGTTCAAAATCTATGTTCATTCAATCCTCCTTAATCAAATATTTTGAATTGAATGAATATATGTTGTTTAAACGCAAGAGCATGAATAATAAGATGTTATTTATAGTGAACAAATATATTTTTAAATATGTAAAGTAATGTATATAGAGTACCAATATTGACCGTTTTTTGTCGTGTCTTCATTGTTCCCAAAGATAGTATATCAAAATTCTTTTGATATTTGGTTGTGTAGCACCGTTCTTTCTGTAACATCTTCTTGGTAAAAAAAATTCACTTAAGTTGGATGGAAAATACATATACTATTAAATGTAGAGTGTATTATGGTATTTCGTATGACTTATTTTAAATTTTTTGATAAGTTTTATGAATATTTAAAAACTATTGGTAAAATAAATGAGAAATGTAAAATAATATAAAAAATTTAGTATGATCTATTTAAAGAACTAAAAAGTGAGCTCTTAATAGAATATCAAGTTAAAATCACTGTTATTGTTTAAGTCAAGAAATTTTTTATATTATTATTAGATTTAACATTGGTATTAATTTAAAAACTATTATATTTTTATTTTTTATTTTATTAATTAAAATTATTAAGTCTCTTAATGATTTTTTGAGAATAAAACTAAAGTTAATTTAATAATTATTAATATTAATTTATTTTTTATTTCAATACCACGTTTCATTTTTATTTTTTTAACTAATCATTTTTTTTAAATGATAATTTCCCACATTTTATGGATTTTTAAATGCTAATCTACCATATTTCATAGATTTGAATAGAATTAAATGATATTTGTATTTGTTTAATTAATCAAATATTAAATAATTGTAATCCCGTGTTTCATTTTTTTTAATTAACTAAATATTTTGTTTTTAAATCCTTTTTTTTATTTTTTATTTTATTTTTTAATTATTTTGTTAATAAAAAACTTCAATACCAAGTTTCATTATTTTCAAAATAACTTCTCACAATTTGATTTTAAAAATATTAATTATTTTTTATTAAAAAATTGTAATCCCACATTTCATGTTTTTTTATATTTTATTTTACCTTTTTTATTTCAATATCAAATTTCATTTTTATTTTTTTAAATAATCAAATATATATTTTTTAAATGTTAACTTTTCACATTTCATGATTTTTAAATGCTAACTTATCACATTTCATGAATTTGAATTAATTTAAATAATATTTGTATATATTTAATTAATCAAATATTAAATAATTATAATCTAAGGTCTCATGTTTTATTTTTTTAAATTAACCAAATATTTTGTTTTTAAATCTTTTTATTTTATTTTTAGTTTTATTTGTTAATTATTTTGTTAATAAAAAACTTAAATACCACATTTCATGGATTTAAATGATATTTATATTTAATTAATTAAGTAAATATTAAATAATTTTAATCTCACATGTTTTATTTTTTTTAATTAATCAAATATATATATTTTTTAAATCCTAACTTCCCACGTTTCATGGATTTGAATAGGTTTAAATAGTATTTGTATTTTTTAATTAATTAAATATTAAATAACAAATATTTTCAAAATAACTTTTCAATAGAATTAGTCAAATGTGACTTCTCTTTTCAATTGATTTTACATAGATTTATTACCAAAAAAAAATGAAATACATGGTTTTTATTTTATTTATAACTTCTCTTTGATTTCTTATATCTATGTTTAAATTTCTTTTTCTCTTTCCTTTTCAATATCTCCTCAATGCGACATATGCCCGTACCCAATTCTCATAACAATTTAAAGATGGTTTTTAATATTACTTCTTTTGATGATATTGTTTGCTCCTTCTAGATAAAAAGGTATATCGATTTGATTTTTATAAATAAAATTGTAAGTTTTTATTATATTTATATCTCACAAAATATTTTGTTTCTTCTTCTTAGTTCTCAAAAATATGTCAAGCATATGTTTTATACAAATAGAGTAAAAAAGATGTTAGATTATAGTAAAATCATTAATGAGTTTAAAAAGAAATATCACAATGATTGTAATGTTCCATCTAAAATGGATGAAGAAGATGTTGATGTCAATATCGAAATAAATTTTATATTAAGAATAATTGTGCAATTGAATCCTCAACCTCTAAGATATAAAAAATTGGCAAATAAAAGAAGAACCTCAAGATTAAATATTTTTAGGATAGACTAATTAGTTTCATTTAATTCATTTGTTTAAAATTTCAGTTGTTTAATATTTATTATTTTTAATAATTTGTATTCATTTTTTTTAGATTATAGATTAATTAAGTTCTTTAGGTTCATTTGTTTCAAAATTTAATTATTTTAATATTTATTTATGCTAGTAATTTGTTTTTAATTTTTTGAACTACTCCAAGTATATTATTATTTTTTCTCTATTGTAATTTATTTAATAAATAATTCTTTACTTTAAGGTTTCATATTGCAGAAAAATACAAAAAACATTAATTTTTATTTTAAGAATATAAATATTTTTAAAAAAGAATTATATCTAACACTTACCATAAGTTAAAGTTATAACTATGACACAAATCATTGAGAATTACAATTAAATAATAAAATATTATTGTATGTAAATATTTAATTTCAAACGTAGTTAATTGGGTGGGTAAAAGGGAAGTGGTATTGATGGAGTGTCATTCATATTTTATGAATTGATACTTTTTTTTTTGTAGAGATAAAAAAATGAAGTTAGATAAAGCGGGTGTTATATGGTTAGCAACAGCGTGGTGTATATGGTTGATTAGAAATGATTTATATTTCCGGAATGAGGTTTGAAATGTGAATAATACGGTTTGAAGCATTAAATCTTTGGTTTGGAAGTGATTCTTTTGCGATAAGATTATGCATTCCAATTATAGTTTCTACGAGTTTAAGAAGGATCATTTGTTCTTCATGTCGTAGTTTGTAATTGGTTTATAATTTTCTGATTTTTGACGGTATTTTGATCGCTTCTTTGTGTAATAGGTTGGAGAACCCTAATTCTCCATTTAATATATTCCTTGATTACACAAAAAATAAATAAATAAATAAATAATTATTATTTTTTATTATTTATTCTTCTTTCTCATAATATATCAAAAACGAGATAATTAAATTAAATTAGTAAAACCCTAAAAAACAACTATAACAAATTTTTAATAAAATATATAAATTAACCAAAACATAACATTCTTTTTTTTTTTTGAAGAAAAGAATTACTTGAACCTCAAAAACCAAAGTTATTTTTTTTTAATAAAAATATTATCAATTTTGTAATATAGATTTATCAATTTTTTTATAAAATATAAAATAGAAAGAAAAAAAACCTAAATAATAAAACCACGTGTGATTTTTTTAATTTATTGAATCATCCATAACATATAACATCAAAATTTAAATTTCAGTAAAAAAATTTTAATTTGAGTATTATTTACGTAAATAATATTGACCAAAACAAAAAATAATTAAAAATAATAATTTTTTATTAAAAAATAATTAAAATCGTTTTGGACTAAGCTTACACTTGGCCCAAATAGTATATGAGGTTCAATTCAACTATGTTGCAGGAGAAAACCAGCAAGAGAGAGTCTGCCCTTGACAATGTCGAGCAGTGATTCCACTCCTCTCGTCGACTAGGATATATCCTCTGGGGACAACCTCATGACTGGCGAGGAGGACGAATGACACCTAGGAGGTCCTTGCGAGCACCTTCCTCGTAGGGCAGACACCCAATGTTCTTGAGTATCATGGAGTCCTCTTGACTCTGAAAGGACTGCATTCACGTCCTCCTGATAATTCAGAGGAGTCCATTCAGGTAGAGGACCACGTACTGGCCTCCACTACACACGTATGACCTGACAGACTCCATTTTGGACCTGCTTGCTCACCAGTTCAACAATGAGGACCTTGGCCTAATACTGGGGGATATAAATACCCTCTCACTTGAGAGAGTCAAATATTTTATTCACTCATACTCTCACACTTACTTGTGTAAAATCCCGATTTTAATTAGAATTATTTTTAATTAAATAATAAGATGATGCAGCGAAATTATATGAGTTGATGAATTTTATGATGTGATATGATGCTTGTTGGGGGACTAGATGCCTTAGAATTATAGAAGTCGAGGTTATAAGAGTTTTGGCTAAATGCATAGAAACATAGGGGTGTGTGGAATAATATAGATTATTATTATTATTATTATTATATCATCAGAATAATAATAATTATTTTATAATAATAATTAAATATTTAATTAACTGGGATGATTATATATATATATATATATATATATATATATATATATATATATATATATATATATATATATATATATATATATATATATATATATATATATATATATATATATATATATATATATATATATATATATATATATATATATATATATATATATTAGAATAAGAACAAGGGAATAAAGTGAGTACGTGAAATAGAACCAAAGTGTAGAAGGTAGAAGAAGAGAGAAGCGATAGGAAGCTAGGGCAAAGGAATACTTCGTAGAGATCAAAAATCAACCAAGAACTTAAGGTAAGGGTGGGGTTCTGACTCTCTAATAGGTGGTATAATTGTGGGTAGATGAAGGTTTGAATGTAGCGTTTTGAGTGTAGAATAATTGTTAGATTCTTTGTTGAAATTGCTAATAATTGGTGAAATTGATGTGTTGTTTGTGTTAAATTGGTGGTATATGATGTGTGTGGATGATTTAAATAAATTGATGTATTTGATCTTGCATAAAAAGAGGTTTTGGGGTGAAGAGAATAGAATTTCGTAGCAGAAAAATCAAGTTTTTGGGTATGTTCGTGATGGGTAATCGGTTACCATATAAGGGTAACCGGTTACCGCTGATTGTGTTTATAAACAATTGACTACTGACTTGTAGTAACTGGTTACCATAAGTGGGTGATCGATTACCGCGAGAAATTTTGAAAAGAAAAAGGTTACCACTGCTACTGATAGCATTTTTGGAAAAACTTTTAAAATTCATAACTTTCGCTTCGGGTGTCCGTTTGACGCACCGTTTGAACCATTGGAAAGCTAAAAATATTTTCTACATATTGGTCATAATTTTGATGACAGTATAATAATTTTTATTGGAATAATTCTGATTACGTGCGTATGTTGTATGTATTGTAATGTAAAATGTTGTGATTAATTGTATTGGTGTTGTATTGATGATGTGTGAAGGAATTACAGGTGATGTTGCAGTATTGTGAAGATGATGTTGGCCTGAAACTGGCGTGATGTTGATGATTATGCTTGTGGTTGCATAATTTTGTTGTAGCATGCCGTATTTCATGCATCATTGAGGGCTCATGCCCTGGCCTTCGTGGCAAATGTTGAGGGCTTATGCCCTGGCCTGTATTGACAATTGTTGAGGGCTTATGCCCTGGCCTATATGGCAATTTGTTGAGGGCTCATGCCCTGATGGTACCACATGCATTCTTGCATTGGAGTCAGTTGCATTGCATTTGTTATATTGTGGAATTGTTGAGTTGTGACATTTTTGAATTGTGGACTTGTAGTAGTGGGGTGGTTGATAATTGTAGAACTTTAATCTTTGCATGATATATTTGTTGTTTACTTATAATTATATAACTTATTATATTGTTATGATATCTCACCCTTACTGTTTGAATGTTGTCTCCACGTGGGTAATGTGCAGATATCCAGGAGTAGTGCGAAGTCGCGGAGTCTAGAAAAGGCTGCTCCTTTTATTTTGAGTGAGTGTCATTGCTCTGATACGTAACACCGGGAGGATGAACGCTTAACTGTTTTATTTTAATTAATGTCTTCTTTGAGGAATTTTGGGAGTGTTGTAAACTCTCTTTTGATTTATTAATTTTGTTGATTTTATAATGGTTAAAGATTTTTGAATAATTATGACATTCTTTTCGATGCGTTAATAAAGTTGAAGTTTGAAGATTATATTGAGATGTCGTCGGTTCATCCGAAATGCGTGTTATGCATCTGTTTTATCTTAATTGAGCAAACTTTGATTATGTTGAACGATGTGACATTTTATTTGTTGTTGAAGTGAAAATTTTATTTTACTCTGATTTTTGTTAAAATTACTGTTGGGGAAATAGGGTGTTACAACTTGCACTTACTCCGAACCTTACTTTGGCATCAGAGTGTCTTGCAGGTACTCCGTCCCCCACTTCACATTCAACCACTAATCGACTTAAAGCTCATGGGCCTTGACAATCCCTTCTGATCTGGTACGATCAGTGGCGCCGATTATGGGAAACCAGCTTCCCCGTCTTTCACTCAAGACCAAAACAACTCTTCATCAACCTTCTGATTGTCATGGTCGATCAAGCTGTCAACGATAACCAAAACACCTATTTCGTCGATGCCAACAACAGCAATGTTGGCGACAACAACGCGAGAAACAACAACGACGTGGCCTACCCCAAGCAAGACCACAAGGACATACTGACTGCCTCTTCATCCACATGCTCGCAACCACGCGATGATGAATACCATCCTTCGCAGAATTATGAGCGAAATACATATCAGGAGATCCTCGTTCCTGAAGGTACTGACGCCACAACCAAAGCCTTGTTTGCTGAAATTAATCAGACCAATTACATGATCTTCTCATAGGAAGAGCGATTGATGATGCTCGAGCAGACTCATCAAGCACCATAAAGCACAAAAGATCTGATTCTCGAACTCCTCCTCCCCGACGGACTGAGAACTTCCCCCGATCTCCCCCATAGAGACACAGATGGGACGGCTCTTTAAGCCTCTTTCCCCTCTGAACTAGCCGAGGCCTGCATTAGAGAGGAGCCAGCCCGAAGCTGTTAGGAAGCGCAGTCACCCCCCCTCCGCCCGTGAAAGGAGCGACAATCCCCTGAACTTAAAAGAAATAAGGGGAATGAAGAAAAGCAGTCTCGGCAAAGGGACCCTCCCTGCGGCCAAAGCCGACACAACGACCACTGATACAACCGGTCCTCCTCTCGCTCTCCAGAAAGAAGTGACGAAGATGACCCCCATGGTCCATTATCCCAAGCCATCATTGAGGCTCTCATTCCTAAAGAAATGGAGAATCCCCCCCCTACTGAAGGAGTACGACGATATTATTGATCTTGTCGACCACATCGATGGGTTTGAAGCGATGCTTCAATACCACATGTCAGATGATGTGACAGATCTAGAAGGGGGGTTGAATAGATCCCTTTGAAAATTTTACGCTTTTTATAAAATTGTTTTTATCAGAGAGCGACAACCCTGAATCTGATCGTCTAAACTTTACGTATTGGAAAGATCGGATATGCAAACCAATTTGATGAAAATGATGAGAATAGAATCACAACTAAAATTGAATATGATGAATCGCTTTAGCAAGTTTAACAAGGTATAAGTTATTACCAATTAGTTGCGTAGAAGATAAAGCAAATTTGTGAGTTGTAAATTCACCAAACACTTGGTGTACGTACTACACAAAGTTTGGTTATACTTAAATTGTAGTGATTATAGAAATTCAAATGAATGTTATATGAGTTGTAAATTTTAGTTTGTCACTACAATTATTTTGTATTAATGAGAAAAACTGATAACTCACAAATTTAAGCAAATAGAAATAAAATACGGAAAACTATAATGGACACAGTATTTGTTAAGGCTGTTCACCCTGTTGTCCTCGCGTGGGCTACTCTGCCCCCAATTTTAGAATCTAGAATTAGGATATGAAATTAATTTTGTAAAGTTTGTAAGAGAAGATACAATCACCACAATTCAAAGTCACTTGATGAATCTTATATGTTGCACTCCTCTTCCCTTGATTCTAGATGAATCAAGTATGCCAAATATTGAACAAAAACTTCTTCTACCTTCAATGATTTTGTACCCATGAAATTGGCCCCAAATCCTTCTTCACAATCCTCCGGTTACCGCTACCCGATTGAACACCCCACGGTCTTCCAATCCCTTAGCTCGACTGAATTCAATGAAGCAAAGATTTGTGATAAAAACCCCCCAATTTTGGAGTACAAAACCTCAATGGTTTTATTCAAGAAAAAACCCACAAAGATCTCTACCTAAATCTGGAATTGTACTTTAAATTCGGACGTTATCAATACAATCTCAAAAACTTGATCAACAAAAATGATTGTGTGTAGTTGTTGATGGTTGATGAGAGGTTGAAGATGAAGAGAGCTCTTGTGTCTATCTTTCACTTTTTCTTGTTCTTTTTAAAAATAGAGGCCAAACAATATATATATATATATATATATATATATATATATATATATATATATATATATATATAAGTGATTCCCATGATGTAACAACATAGCAGAAAAAATGAGACAGTATAGCAATGCGTCGGCTCATGCAGAGTGTACAGAAGGCGTGCGCCTTCCCAAGCGAGAGAGGTTGAAATTCCTTCAGTTATGTGCCGACTCATGTTTTTCCAGAACTCTGCATCGACGCATAGAGAAGGCGTGCGCCTTCCCGAGCGAGAGAAGTTGAAATTCCTTCAGTCATGCGTCGACTCATTGCCTGATGCGCTGACTCATGTTTTCCCAGAACTATGCATCGACGCATAGAGAAGGCGTGCGTCTTCCCAGATGTTTCCAATCCAAAATCTTCTTCTCATGAGCCGACCTAAGATTCCATGAGCCGGCTCATGCAGTCTGTTTTGAGAAAAATGCTTGTTTTTTATGTTTCTCAGTTGCACCTGTTTGAAGCATGATATATTTGCACAGATAGGTTTTTGACAAGCATTAAAACTCAGTTCTTTCACACTTTTTCCCTCACATACTCTCCCTTTTTATGATGGCAAAAACCGCAAATATGAATCGTCTCAATGGTTGCGAATCATCCAATTATCCTCCCCCAAGATATTGCATATTTCTGTTGTGTATTCCTTTCCTTCTCCCCCTTTGACAACATCAAAAAGAAACAAGGACATGGATTAAGAGAACAAAAAAAAAATAGAATGACCAATATTTTGCAACTTTGAAAAAAGAACACCAACTAACACACACACAATATGAAGCAAGTGCAAACGAAAATAGATGCAATAACCAATAAAGTAAAACAATACGATGTTCATTGTTACAAACCCAAAATAAAACACAAAGTAGTACGGGAAGTAAAACAGTTTAATACAAAACTATAGTAATATAAGCATAACAAGCAAGAAATAAAGTGCCAAGCATTGACTAATGTTGTTGTTCCTCATTGTCTTGTGGTGGTGCAACAGGTTGGTTTGGTGGAAAGCGAGCCATGAAAGCCGATTGAAAGTTTTCCAAGTTTGTGTTTTGTGTTTCCATCATTTCATGAAGAGTGTTATATCGGCGGTCTTGGAGGGTAGCATAATCATTAAACTGAATGTTTTGAAGGTTGACTATTCCAGCAAGATTGTTAATTCGTTCATTTGCTAATACCATGTCTTCATGATGGTGGACGTGCATTTCCTCAAGTTTGCGCATCACCTCGTCATAGGATCTATGAGGCTCATGGCCATCATTGCCTTCGTCAGTTTCTTCGTCCTCTTCCTCACTTTCTTGATTCTTAGTACCAACTTCACTGCCCTTAGCATCTTCCATTTCATCATCATGTTCAACATCTTCGTTTCGAAGCATTACCGAGTTTGACTTCACAAAGTACTTGTACTTACCAAGCTGGGGATTCCATTGATGACCCATAAGTGCGAGAATTTTGGAGGTAAAATATGAATCCGGCAGAATAGGTGTAGGTGAAATACCAGTAAGATCAAGGTTTGATTGACTTAGAATTCCATGAATGAATGATGGATACCCCAAAGCAGATCCTCTAGGGGAATCCCTCAATGCAAATAACCGACTAGTGATGTAATACGGCCAATTAATCTTAATTTTGTTTAGAATAGCCCAAATTAACATAACCTCAGGTTGATCAATATGGGACAACCCACCCTTTTTGGGGCGAATTATCCTTGACACAATCCATTGCATAATTCGAGCCAGAGGAACCAATTGACCTGTTGTGAGAGTTTTTGGAAAAGCACTACTTTGCACAAAATTCTCAGGATATGGTCGTTTTAACATAGAGTTCAAGGCATGTTTGAAGTTATAGTCTGCAGGAAGCTTAGTGTTGGTGATTTTAACAGCATCAGTGTCAACAGGGAACAACTCAAAAGTTTTCCAAATTTCATCATCTACCTTGACAACCTTATTTGCAATTTTGTATGAAAATTGGTGATCAGAGAATTTACCTTGTATACCCGCATATAATACCTTGACGAGTACCTCGTTGTGGTCTCCATCCAAATCAAGGAATGGAAACACATTTTGATGTTCCAACAATTCCACCATATCTGAGATATGCAGGCGTTTGAGAGTGTTACGTAAGGCACGAAATTGCCTAACCAACCTTCTTCTAGCAAACTTTTCATCATATTTTTCAGTGAGATCATGAGGAAGAAGTGATAGAGGAGTAAACCGAGTTTGATTTGAAGAGCTACCTCTGATACTTCTTTTCTTTGTTGTCCTAGAAGCCATGGATGATGGTTTGGAGAGATTTGGAGTTGAAATGACAAAGTGAGTTTTTAGGGTTTTGAGATGGAGAGGGAGGTGGGTGAATGCTAGCAAGAGGGAACAACAACACAGTAAATGGATGCATGTAAATGGAACCACACAATACAAACTAGGATATGATGGGCTGCCAAACAGCGACACATCGACCTATGCAGGGATACTTCGACGCATTCCAGTAAAATAAGCGTAAATATGTTTTTCAATCAGGCGTGTGCCAACCGCTCAGAGCTATAGGTCGGCTCATGTATTTAAATTTTTGAAATTTCTTGTATTTCATGGCATGTAGGTTTTTTAGACATTAATTGAATTACAATAAACAAGTACGCATGCACAGAAGCAATAACACACAAAGCATTTAATCATTTCATAGCACCAACATTTAAGCAAAATGATCACTAATGAGAAAGAGTAGGAAGGATATTACCGAACGTATTTGAATTACACGATGCCCTCACATGTCGCCAGTCCATGATGATATTCACAAATCATAGAGACACAGATAAATAAAGGGAATGCAACTCATTGGAGTTACGATCTATCCGAAATATCAAGGACACCGAGTTCCCTACGAATATGAAAGAATGGTTCGGTCGCAAGTGGTTTTATGAAAATATCGGCAAGTTGATTTTTGCTATCAACATGCTCAAACACGACTTCACCTTTCTCTACATGATCCCTAAGGAAGTGGTGCCTAATTTCAATATGTTTAGTGCGCGAGTGTAGAACTGGATTTTTGGTTAGATTGATGGCACTTGTGTTATCACAAAATATTGGAATATGATTAAGTTTTAAATCATAGTCGAGTAATTGTTGTTTGAGCCATAAAATTTGAGCACAACAATTACCGGCTGCAACATATTCTGCCTCGACCGTTGACAAAGCAACTGAAACTTGCTTTTTGCTATGCCAACTTACTAAGGAGTTTGAAAAGAAATGACAAGTTCCACTTGTGATTTTCCTATCCAATTTGCAACCTGCAAAGTCAGAATCGGAATATCCAACCAAAGAATAATCACTACCCTTGGAGAACCAAAGTCCATACTTAGGAGTACCACAAAGATACCTAAGTATACGTTTTACAACTTTTAGATGACTCTCCTTAGGACAAGATTGATATCTAGCACACATGAAAACACTAAACATAATGTCAGGACGAGAAGCGGTAAGATAAAGAAGAGATCAGATCATACCTCTATACCTTTTTACATCAACCATCTTACCATGTTCATCCCGATCTAGGCTAACCGCAGTAGGCATTGAAGTGTCAATAACTTTTGAGTTTGCCATATCGAAGCGCCTGAGCAACTCATAACAATACTTAGTTTGGCTAACAAAAGTTCCTTCCTCGAGTTGTTTGATTTGAAGACCTAGGAAGTAGTTTAACTCCCCCATCATGCTCATCTCAAATTCACCCAGCATCACTTTAGAAAATTCCTTGACCAAGGTAATGTTAGTAGACCCAAAGATGATATCATCTAGATAAATTTGAACCAAGATGGAGTGATTTCCTTGGCTATTAATGAAGAGGGTTGTATCAACCTTCCCTCTAGAGAATCCCTTTTCTAGTAAGAACTTTCTAAGCCGATCATACCAAGCCCTAGAGGCTTGCTTAAGACCGTATAAAGCACGTTTGAGTTTATAAACATGTTTAGGAAACTTGTGATTTTCAAATCCAGAAGGTTGAGATACATAGACTTCTTCATTAATATAACCATTTAAGAAGCACTCTTAACATCTATTTGAAATAGCTTAAAATTTTGTGAGCATGCATAAGCTAATAACAAGCGTATAGCCTCGAGTCGGGGAATCGGAGCATAAGTTTCCTCATAGCCGTGCCTTCCTCTTGGTTATACCCTTGAGCAACAAGACGTGCCTTGTTGCGAGTTATGATTCCGTTTTCGTCAAGTTTGTTCCTAAATACCCACTTAGTGCCAATTATTTGATGGTCTCGCGGAGGGGGGACAAGGTCCCAAACCTCATTTCTCTTGAATTGGTTTAATTCTTCTTGCATTGCCAAAAACCAATTTTCATCGAATAAAGCTTCTTTAGGATTTTTAGGCTCAAATTAAGAGACGAATGTGAAATGGTAACAGAAGTTACTTATCTTAGACCGTGTAGTTACTCCCTTTGATATGTCTCCAAGAATGTTATCAATGGGATGATCCTTGGTTTCTTTCCACTCCAAAGGAAGATTTATTTCATTTGTTGGTTGAGTGTCTTCTTCTTCTTTGCTAGACACATGATCCATCTCCCCCTTTTCTTTCTCAAGTAAGGGCTCATTACTCTTTACATCTTGACCATTGAGTATCCTTTCCGAAGAAGCACCTGCACCATTAAAATAAATACCCTTTCCGGCCATTTTTGGACAGGATTCATCAAAGGAAACATGCACGGATTCTTCCATAATTTGTAATCGTTTATTAAATACCCTATATGCTTTACTAGATTGAGAGTATCCGAGAAAGATACCTTCATCGGCTTTTGAGTCAAATTTGCCAAGATTTTCTTTGCCATTATTTAATACAAAACATTTACAACCAAAGACATGGAGATGAGAAATATTTGGTTTTCTACCTTTCAAAAGTTCATACGGTGTTTTGTTGAGCATATGACGTATCAAGATCCTATTTAGCACGTAATAAGCCGTATTAATGGCATCGGCCCAAAAGTATTTTGGAAGACCATGTTCATTGATCATAGTTCTCCCAAGTTCTTCTAGAACACGATCTTTACGCTCAACAACTCCATTTTGTTGAGGTGTTCTAGGAGCAGAAAAATTATGATCAATGCCATTTCTTTCACAAAATTCATCAAAAGGGTGATTTTCGAATTCACCTCCATGGTCACTTCGGATGGTAACAATTTTTGTATTTAACTTGTTTTTAGATAATTTGGAAAAAATTTTAAAAGCATAGAAAGTTTCACTTTTGTTTGCTAAGAATATCGTTCAACAAAATCTAGAGTAGTCATCAACTATAACGAATCCATAATAATTTCCACCTAGACTTTTAATTCTATATGGTCCAAATAAGTCCATATGAAGGAGTTCAAGTGGTTTCGTTGTAGAGATGACATTTTTAGATTTAAAAGAGACTCGTGTTTGTTTACCCATTTGACAAGCATCAGATAGATGATCTTTTGAAATTTTGATTTTGGGTAAGCCAATCACAAGGTCTTTAGATATGATTTTTTTTAGAAAATCAAAGTTAACGTGTGCTAATCACCTATGCCAAAGCCATGAGTCTTCAATTATGGAGACTAAGCATTTAGCACCTGTTATGGACACATCATTCAAGGCAAGCATATACACATTGTTTACCCTCAAGCCCTTAAACACATCCTCTTTCTTATCATTATGTTGGATTATGCAATCATCCTTTAGAAAAAGTAATTTTATAACCTTTGTCACATAATTGACTAATGCTAATAAGATTGTGTTTAAGGCCTTCAACTAATAGAACATCTGAGATAGTCGTGGATGAGGGATTACCTACACTAACTTTACTGAGTATTTCACCCTTGTTGTTATCACCATAAGTAACAAATCCTTTCTTCTTTGCCACAAACTCAAATAATAACGAAATGTCACCTGTCATGTGTCTTGAGAAACCACTATCGAGAAACCATTTTCTCTCGAGAGGCTCAAGACATCCCACCTGAAATATCAAACATGGGAGATAGGTACCCAACATTCATTGGGTCCTTGAGTGCGAGTTAAACATTTTTTGCCTTTAGGGAACCATTGGTATGTGCCTTTAGGAACTAAGAATCTCCTAAATCGACATTTATTAATGGTATGTCCCTTCTTGCAACAATATAGGCAAGACATATCTAAGCGGGATCTACTCTTGCTGTCTTGATCCCTTACTTCATAGGTATATTTTTGATAGGGATTAATCATACTTTTTCTGAAGTTTGAGCGATCGATAGTGTTGTACCCCAAAATTTTCCCTCCCACATTTCTCAAAACATTTCAAGAAAGATCCTCAAATTGCTCAAGGAAGTCCAAGGGTTGACCAGACAAGCTCTCTCCTAAGGCAGTCTACCTCAAATTAGGGTTTCATGTTGCATCAATATACTTGAGTCCAAGGGATCCCAAATTCTCACCATTGTCCTAATATGTTCTCAAGATCAACCATGTCAAGTTTCAAGCCTTGCAGAGAGAGTTTGCCCAGTCAATTGCTCAAAGACCTAAAAATCGACTGTGCTAGGGCAAAAGTCAACTGTGGCCCACATACAGTCAAACCTAAAGATTTTTTATCAACATCATCATTTTGAAGTATCATTCATAATTTGATAAAGGGTTGATCATGATTCATCAAGGATTGCTCATAATTCATCAAGAACCAAAAGTTGTTAAATTAGGGTTTTGTAGGAAAAGTCAACTCAACTTTGACCAATCATAACTTTCTCATACTTTATGAGAAATAACCCATCCAAAGCTCATTTTGAAGAGGATGCAATTACCTACAATTCATCTTCATCTCCCAAGTTCAAAATATGCACTCACAAGAAGTTATGAATTTGGACATTATAGGTCATTTTGAAAAGTCAACAAAAACACCTTTTTTTACAAAGCTTCATACATGAACATGGAATACCAAATTGAGATGAGACCAAAAGCGTTGCTTATAGGACATCTCAAGCTTTCTAAAAAGTCCAAGAACACCTTCAAAGAGCCAAAATTAAGGAAGTTATGCATTGGTGAAGTTGACCATTTTTGTAAAATTATCAAAAGTCAACTATGCCCCCAAATTGCAATTTTTGCTAAATGGGCCTAACTTTTTGCACCTGTTTTGAGTTGGTAGCATGGTCCACGAGTCCTAGATCTTCCCACTTGTCTTTATCTTATTTTTATTATTTATTTTGATTTTTATTTGAATTAAATCAATTTAAATCAAAACAAATCATAGAAAATCCAAATCATTGAAACCTCAAGATATTGTGCATGTTTCAGGTCTTATATCCAGTTGGCAAGTGATTAAATTCGTGCAAGGCCTTTGTGTGCACAAAAAGATTGAATTTGGACTATTTTTGGAAGAATCTTCAAGTGAATCAAATCCAAATCAAAAGCTATAATGGAGAAAGATTGAGATCATGTTTTGAACCCTAATTCATTCCTTGGTATATAGTATACAATTACAAACCTAAAACACAAGGTTTGAGAGGCGCACAAGGTCAGAACAAACTTGAAAAAATCAAAGAAAAGTGGTTATTCGATTTTGCACTTCCAGGCATTTTCAAGACCCTCTAACCATCCCATTCGCTTCCCGGGATCACAAGCAAACGATACCAATCAAGAACAAGCCTTTTTCAGCGCTAAAAAACCATTGTAAGTCAGTCACTACCTTGGACCTTTTTTGAAATCGAATTGCACAATTTTGGCGTTTATAGCATGAAATGTTTACATATTCTTATTCCTTGAAGCATTTGCAAGTTGTTCATAACATCCAATTGCATTTTTTTTACTCTGAAGATTTGCCATTGTTAGGGTTCTTGGTTTCGTTTTAGGATTTTCGTGTGCAGGAAAAATTAGCCCCCGTGAAGGGTATCATGATGTTCAGGATGCCAAGACGGTTCGATTCGTGGCATTAGAAGTCATTTATCATGCCCATGGAGGATTTTAAGATAAGCCAGGGATGTAGCTACAAACATTTGTCCGTGGGTAAAAGTCTATGACTTTTACCAACGGAGCAAAGAGGAAGATGATTGGCGTGGCACATTCTCATTCGTCCATTTGAATTTCCGCGCGAATTTCTCTTTATTTTTCTTGTTTATAATATAATAATTATTGCTTATGTTATATACAACTAACACACGCAGCTCAGTTGGTTGTAAGGTGAGTGGAGAAAGCCATGGGGCCTGGGTTCGAATCCCAGGTCCCCCTAATTATTTCACATTATTTTTCTTTCCATGATCAGGCGCGTGTATAGGCAGGAAGATCACCATGCATCCTCAAGATCCAACCTTTGGATCTTCAGATGGCCAAATCTAAAGGCCATCAGATGAAGGTCAACCAAAGCCCTTGGTCAACAGGCAGCAGGGGATCCAAGAAGTCAACGTGGATCACTTGTTTGGGCCCAGAAAATTGCTATCCACACTCCCTCAATTTGCTTTCTCAGGCCCATTTCCTTTTCTTTTCATATTTCTTAATTAATTTTTTTATTTATATTTACGAACACAAAAATAATAATTCTTTTTTATCAAAAATCACAAAAAATATTTTCATCCAATTAGATTTAGGATATTTATTTTTTATACAAAAATTAATTGAATTAGATTATTTAATTTTAGGTAACTTTAATTCCTTTTGTAAATAAATTAAAAAACAATTAGAAATTAGGGTTTTGTCTAAATTAAATTCTATTTTCTTTTCTTAAAAATAATCAAAAATACAAAAATAGGCCATGGAAATTATTTTCTTTGAATTAATTTAATTATTAATTAATTTTGTATTTAATTTAAAAACCTAATTATTTTTCTTAAAAATAATCAAAAGCAACAAAAAAACAATTTTTTCTTTCAATTAGGTTAGACGGGGTCAAAACCCTAAGTTCTTATCGTTCTTAACTCATCGCGCGCGCTTTATGGTTTTATTTTTCCATATTAATGTAATTGCTCACAAGTTGTAATAGATTAATTAGGATTTTTCTCTTTTTCATTTATTGTTTTGACGGGTTTGTTTTTGGCTATGTAAATACCCGAAGCGTAGCTTATTTTCCGCATTTTAAATCCCGCAAATATTAACTGTTAGATGTATGAATAATAGGGATGCATGACAAGAATGTATGATTAACTTTAAAATGGTTAGCTAACCCTAAATGTACAAAGATAATAAACTTGAAATTGAATCACTCACACATGCGCACTCCTAGGGTACACTCCCACTTCGGTTGCCTTCGGTAAAAGGTCATTACGTATAGGATATTTTAGTGGTCGCTCTCTTGTCTAAACAAAGATCAAAGTCCCGTTCGGAAAAGTTGCCTCGGAATGGTTGCCTCGGAATTGTTGCCTCGAATATTGATCTTAAGACATTAGGGTTATTACTAAGACGTCCTAACATTGCTTTAGTGACCGTATGTCCCTTTCGAATTGACCCTTAAAACTCCGACGATGGTGATACCTACTCACTAATAGTGGGATAGCGCTGTCTAAAGGAAACGAACATAGAACAATCCTTTTTTCGAGTAGGTAGATTAGCTCTTAAGTACTTGCTCAATCCAAACAAACTTTTTCACACTTACACTCCTTTTCAAACAAAGTTTTCAAAAACACTTCGTATCATTCTTGAAGACAGAAGCAAGGGTTAAATCTAAGTTAAAACAAAAGCTTTTCAAATCACACAAACACACAGAAGCAATTTTGAAAATGATGAGCAAGTACCTAAGAGCCCGTCGAAAATCACAGATAGAAAGGGTGCTAATACCTTCCCTTTCTATAATCTACCCCCCGTACTCAAAATCTCGAAAAAGGGAATTTTTCTGTGCTTTTTTCCTTTCCAGTTGGATAAAATAAAAGTCGGTGGTGACTCTTGCTTACCGCGACATTTTGCAAACACAAACGCAAAATGCAAACCAGCATTTCAAAAAACTCCCGGTTCTGGCCACCGTATCACAGAACTAGCGACTCTGCTGGGGAAGTATAAGTGGGGTATACCTTAGGATTAGTTCATCATATTTGCTTCTATTGTTTGATTTGATTGCTTTATCTTTGTGGGCTTTGTATCAGAGTTACTATAGATCCTAACCCGGATCTGGGGAATACCTGTTAGGTAAGTAGCAATAAACTGTGAGGGAACTGTACGGCATAGACCGATACGGTTGAAGCAGTAGCTACATTGATGTGGCACATTAGTTGGTACCGGTATCCCTTGTGGAGGAACAAGGAGAATAAGGGGCTGCTATATGGGTCGTTAAGCATAAACTGACCTTAGAACCTATAATTGACCAACTTGGCCATAGGAAGTAGTGAGATAGCCGGTCTCAGTGTAGAGTTGGGAATTGGTTGATACTCGATGCTACACTCATTGAGACCATACTCTTGAGATAGTTCCGGCCGCAATAAAAGATTGCGTGAGCTGAAACCATGACCGATGGAGGATGGTCAGTGATATTGAGAACCTCTAGAACCTGGTTACTATTATTAGGACAGGTTGAAACCAACTGAACTTCAAGAGGGTAGTACCTAGACTCCATGCAAGCCTGAAACTTAAGGGATCTTGTGTGACTTGTTTGCCTTTACCATGTTGTTACCTGCTATACCTATTGTGTGTTTTATCATAACATCATGCATCATGACATAGCATGCATACTTCATTGTATTAACCATTTTAAAGACCGAGGGGATTTATCTTTGTTCTGTTTTGCAGATCATGGCTTCAGTACGCAGAAATACCATTCGAGTTAACTTCGTGCAAATCCCTGCTCAGCTAAGAGAATTAGTCTCAAAAGTTCCTGATACTTCTTCATTTGTTAGAAGACGTGGTCATCTCCTTAGCCTAGTCACTTCAAAGTTAGATGAGCAAATGATGAGTGTGTTGTTCCAGTTCTTTGATCCGTTGCATCATTGTTTCACCTTCCCGGATTATCAGCTGGTTCCTACTTTGGAGTATTTTTCTGATTTATTAGGCATATCTATCCTCGAGCAGACACCCTTCACAGGTTTGGAGGAGGTTCCTAGACCTGAGTACATTGCTTCAGCCTTACATCTAAAAAGGGATAATGTAGTATCCAATTGGGAGGCACGGAGCGGGGTTAAAGGTTTCTTGGCCAAGTTTCTGATAGATCAAGCTCAACAGTTCTGGGATAACTTGGAGTTTCAAGCATTTGAAGACATCTTGGCTCTCCTCATCTACGGCTTGGTTCTTTTCCTGAATCCAGATTCCTTCGTAGATGTGAACACGGTCAAGATCTTCTTGTCACGTAATCCAGTGCCTACTCTTCTGGGTGATATTTTGCATGCCCTCTATACTCGTACTGTGCGTAGAAGAGGGACTCTCATGTGTTGCACGCCGCTGTTGGCGAGGTGGTTTATTTCTCACCTCCCCAAGTCTGTATTAAAGAATGAGGAAGGTGTAGGTTGGGCTTACAGAATCACGTCCCTTGCTCATACGGACATCCTTTGGAGTTCTAAAGATATGGAAAGAGTAGCTGTCATTGATCGATGTGGGGAATACCCTAATGTCCCGTTGCTTGGAATTAGAGGGTGAATAACCTACAGTCCTTGTTTGGCTTTACAAGAGTTTGGACGCGCTCGGAGAGACGGTTTCCATGAGCTAATTCTTACAGATATTATCTTTGACTACAAGGGGGACGTGGATGAGCATCGCTGAAGGTTTATACGAGCCTGAAGCATGGTGAACAGGTCTGACCCTCAAGAGATAGGACTAAAAACTTCTCTCCCTATGCAACCTTACCTCTAGTGGGTTCGAGCCTGTGCTCAAAAGCTGGGGATGCCTTATGAAGTTGTTTTGCCAGTAATTGTGGAGCATACTAATGAAGAAGGTGTTCCTTATACAGTCCTTCATCCCTACATGCCTACCGATCTTGGGGAATTGAAGAGATCTTGGATCCGGTTAAAGGAAGAAAGGGATACCTACAGGGAGAAGTATCATGAGCAAGAGAGGAAGATCTTGAAGCTCACGAGACAACTTGAGAATGAAAGGACGATCAACGATTATGTCAGCACGAAGGGAAAACGACCATGGGATTTCTGATGTCTTTTATCGTTTCTAGTTAGATTTGTTTTTCAATTTATTTCTTTTGTAACGCCTTAAAGGCATTGTTAACATTTTTACAAGTTTGAATCTAATAAAGTTTGTTTATTGCTTGGTTCGTAAATTTAAATCTCCTGAAGTCTTTGAAATCATTTCATACGCATTCCATTATCATGCACCTCATCACAAGTACCATTACAGGTTTATCATCTTCTTCGCTGTTTATTTCAGCACAAAATGTCTTCTGAAACACCTATTGATCAAGCCATCAAAGCTCTTTAAGCTCAGAATGCTCAATTCCAGGAGATGTTCTTGAACTTGGCCAAAGGGCAGCAAGATTTGAAGACTCTCATCCTTAAAGATAAGAAGAAGAAGAAGAAGAAGAAGAAGAAGAAGGTGGTTCTGCTGAATACGGGTCACAAATTTGGGAATAGGTTGCGATAGGAAGTTGATCTGTCTCATTCATCTGGAGGAGGAGAGAATCAAGAGGAAGGAAAGGGTCCTAGTCCTGTGGTCTCTGATAATGATACTGATTTTGATGATGAACAGTACCCTCTTGCTGAGGATAGGTACAAACAACTTGAAGACCGTCTAAGTGCTATGGAGGTTCAGAAGATCCCTGGGTTGGACTTCGGAGATCTGGGACTGGCATCTGGGGTGGTGATCCCGCACAAGTTTAAAGCTCCTGTCTTTGCTAAGTATGATGGAGTATCTTGTCTAAAGCTTCATCTTCGCTCGTACGTTAGGAAAATCCAACCCTATACTGCTGATAGGAATCTATGGGTTCATTTCTTTCAAGATAGTCTATCAAGGACTCAGCTTGAATGGTTTTATCAATTATAAGGAGCTAATGTTCGCAACTGGGAGGACCTTGCTGCTGCTTTTTACAAGCAATGCCAGTATAATGCCGACCTTGCCCCCACGCGTACTCAACTTCAGGGTATGTCTATGGGTGCAAGCAAAGGTTTTAAGGACTATGCTCAGAAGTGGAGAGATCTGGATGGAAGAGTACAACCCCCTCTGTCTGATAGGGAGTTGGTGGATATATTTCATGGGACTTTGTCTGGTCCATATTTCAATCATTTGATCGACAATTTATCATCTGGGTTTACTGAATTGATTTTGACTGGGGAGAGGGTAGAAGCTGGTATCAAAAGTGGCAAGATATATAAAGGTGCTTCATCAGGTACGAAAAAGAAACCTTTCAGAAAAGAAGCTAGTGCAGTTTACAGCTCGAGGAGCCAAAACTGACCTGAACGCCGCCAAGCAGTAAATGCGGTAGTAATATCAAGACCTACAGTTTCCCCACAACGTAACAATCAGCAAAGAGTAGAGAGGCCGCAGAGACAATACACTCAGCTCAGTATGACCCTGTCTCAAATTCTTCCGCAATTGTTGAAGACTAACTTGGTAACTCTGAGGGAAGCCACGAAGAATCCCAGCACCACATCTCCGCAGTATAATCCGAACGCCCACTGTGCCTATCACTCCGATAGCCCAGGGCATGATACAAACAACTGCTGGGCCTTGAGGAATAAGGTGCAAGATTTGATTGAAGCTAAAGAGATTGAGTTTGACGCTCCGGAGAAACACAACGTCATAACTGCTCCTATGCTTAAACATGATCAGGGAGTGAATGCAATTGGGGATGGTGAAGAAGAGTCAGATTTCTACAGCTGGATCTACCCGACTACTGACAGTGGATTGAACAATTGGACGGCGAAGGACTTCGTGCCCGTTTCTTTTATTACACAGTAATATACCTTTGTTTTTTAGATTTGTAACAGACAGTTTAAAACTTTATAGCCCGATGCCTTGCCCGAGGAACTTTGGCTTTGTTTGTGAGGGCTTACTATTTTTCATTTTCATATATCATCAATAAAGCATTGGATGTTTTCTTGCATTACAAATTTTGTGCTCCTTGTTTTTCTTTTCTATCTTGCACTTTATCAAAACAGCTACTGTCTTACACACACTCACATATCATAATACAGGTCCACATCCACTCTGGATCCCATTGATAACGACTCTACTACTGCCAATTATGACTTTGAAAGTCCGATCAACCAAGCCGAGGACGAAGGTGAGGATGATTGTGAAGTGCCTGGGGAACTTGCTAGATTGTTACTTCAGGAAGAGAGGTCCATACAGCCGCATGAAGAGCCAGTGGAATCAGTAAATCTGGGTACAGAAGAAGATAAGAAAGAGGTCAAGATCGGTGTGAATCTGGAGTCTAGTATCAAGCAACGGTTGATACAGATGCTACGTGACTATGTTGAGATCTTCGCTTGGTCTTATGAAGATATGCCCGGGTTGGATACTGATGTTGTGGTCCACCGCTTGCCAACTAAAGAAGACTGCCCTCCGGTAAAGCAGAAAGTTCGCCGCATGCGCCCAGAGATGTCTGAGAAAATCAAAGTTGAGGTCATGAAATAGTTTGATATCGGTTTTCTAGCAGTTACTTCTTACCCGCAGTGGGTTGCCAACGTGGTTCCGGTGCCGAAGAAAGATGGTAAGGTTCGGATGTGTGTGGACTATAGGGATCTGAACAGGGAAAGCCCCAAGGATAATTTCCCTCTCCCTCATATCGATGTTCTGGTCGACAACACCGCGCAGCATAAGATCTTCTCCTTCATGGATGGTTTTTCTGGTTACAATCAGATTAAGATGGCTCCCGAAGACATGGAGAAGACAACCTTCGTTACGCAGTGGGGTACTTTTTGCTACAAAGTCATGCCGTTCGGATTGAAGAACGATGGGGCAACGTATCAGCGCGCCATGGTTTCTTTGTTCCACGACATGATTCACCATGAGATTGAGGTATACGTTAACGACATGATTGCAAGATCCCAGACTGAAGAAGAACATATTGACCATCTCCAGAAGCTATTCGACAAGTTGAAGATGTACATGCTGAGGTTAAACCCAAACAAGTGCACCTTCGGGGTAAGGTCTGGTAAGCTGCTGGATTTCGTCGTTAGTGATAAAGGTATTCAAGTGGATCCTGCAAAGGTGAAGGCTATACAGGAAATGCCAACTCCCTAAATGGAAAAGGAAGTCAAAGGCTTCTTGGGACGTCTGAACTATATTGCCCGATTCATTTCACATCTGACTGCTACTTGTGAGCTAATCTTCAAGCTGTTGAAGAAAGATCAAGTGGTAAGATGGAATGATGAATGTCAGTCCGCTTTCGAAAGGATTAAGGAATATCTCCAAGAGCCTCTTATTCTGATGCCTCCAGTTGAAGGAAGACCTTTGATCTTATACTTGACAGTACTCGACAATTCAATGGGGTGCGTGCTGGGGCAGCATGACGAGTCTGGCCGAAAAGAGCATGCTATTTACTACCTTAGCAAAAAGTTTACCGACTGTGAGACCCGATACTCACTGCTTGAGAAAACTTGTTGCGCTTTGGCATAGGCTGCTCGCCGGCTGAGACAGTATATGCTGACTCACACTACCCCATTGATATCAAAGATGGACCCAATCAAGTATATCTTCGAAAATCCTGCCTTTTCCAGAAGAATAGCAAGATGGCAGATGATCTTGACGGAGTATGAGATCCAATACACAACCCAAAACGTAATCAAGGGGAGTGTGTTGGCAGATCATTTGACGCATCAGGCCGTGGATGATTACCAGTCTATGAATTTCGAGTTTCCGGACGAGAACATCATGTTGGTAACTGACTGTGAAACACCTGGACCGGATGAAGGACCTGAGGAGGGTCCCGATGGTCTATGTATTTTGACGGAGCTTCATACGCGTTGATGGCATTGGCGTTGTGATTATATCTCCTAAAGGTTGTCATACTCCGTTCACCGCCCGATTATGTTTTAACTGCACCAACAACATGGCGGAGTACGAAGCATGCATCATGGGCCTTCGAGCAGCTATTGACCTAAGGATTAAGTTCTTGAGTGTGTTCGGAGATTCCGCTCTAGTGATCAGTCAGATCAAAGGCGAGTGGGATACGAAACACCCAAATCTTATTCCTTACAAAGAGTATGTATTGATGTTGCTTCCGCACTTCGAGGAGATAACCTTTGAACACTTCCCAAGAGAGGAGAATCAGTTAGCGGACGCGCTCGC
The DNA here is from genome assembly GCA_948472305.1 of Vicia faba. NCBI lineage: Eukaryota > Viridiplantae > Streptophyta > Magnoliopsida > Fabales > Fabaceae > Vicia > Vicia faba. Next base: position 185,523 of record CATIWC010001589.1, on the reverse strand, counting down.
TACCATGTCTTCTATGTTCAAGGTTAGATGGGACAATGAAGCTCCTCGTATTATCATCGAGAGGTTGGACGAACCCGCACGTTGCTGTAACATTGAGACTGAAGAAGTAATAGATAAACCCTGGTTTCATGAGGTGAAGAGGTATCTTGAGGCTCAGGAATACCCCGAGGGTGCATCTGCTAATGATAAGAAGTTTCTGAGGAGGTTCGCTGCAAAGTTCTTCATCAGTAATGGTATCCTTTACAAGCATAACCATGATTCAACCTTACTGCGATGTGTGGATAAAAACGAGGTAGAAAGGATCATGGAGGAGTTACATGAAGGTACTTTCGGAACTCATTCCAGTGGACACGCCATGGAAAAGAAAATCCTTCGGGCAGGTTATTATTGGTCCACTATGGAAGCCGATTGTTATCAACATTCTAGGACTTGTCCTAAGTGCCAAGTCTATGCTGATAAGGTGCATATACCTCCAGTTCCTCTGAACATCTTGACAGCTCCTTGGCCTTTTGCAATGTGGGGTATCGATATGATTGGTGAGATCAGACCTACTGCGTCCAACGGGAATCGTTTCATTCTAGTAGCAATTGATTACTTTACAAAGTGGGTTGAAGAAGCTTCCTTTGCTACAGTAACTAAGAACGTCGCGGCGCGATTCATCACACACAACCTGATCTGTCGATACGGTGTACCAGAGAGGATCATTACAGATAATGGTACAAATCTCAACAATACAATGATCACCGAGCTCTGCAAACAGTTCAAGATACAGCATCACAACTCTTCTCCCTACCGGCCGAAGATGAATGGGGCTGTTGAAGCAGCTAATAAGAACATTAAGAAGATTGTGTAAAAGATGAAGGTGACATACAAACACTGGCATGAGATGTTACCATTCGCTCTTCATGGGTACCGCACCTCAGCACGGACATCAACAGGGGAAACACCCTATTCCTTGGTGTATGGCATGGAGGAAGTCTTACCCATTGAGGTCCAGATACCCTCTATTAGGATTATGAAGGATGCAGGTTTGAGCGAGGACGATTGGATCCAGACTCGGTTTTATCAGCTGAACTTAATCGACGAAAAGAGACTTACTGTTATTTTTCATGGTCAAACGTATCAAAAGCAAATGATCAAGGCATTTAACAAGAAAGTTAGACGACAACAGTATCAATTCGGGGATCTAGTAATCAAGCGCATCATACTGCCACAAGGTGATCCCAGGGGAAAATGGACCCCCACGTATGAAGGGCCATTTGTGGTTAAGAACATTTTCTCAGGAGGAGCTATGATTCTAACCACCATGGACGGTGACGACCTTCCTCACCCCGTCAATGCAGACATAGTGAAAAAATACTATGCATAATCAAAGACCCGCTAGGTTGACTGGCCTAGGCAAAAATAAGGGCTTCCCGGCGAACCAAAAGGGTTCGGGCAAAAATAAGGGATGAAAATGAAAAATTTGTACACCCGGTAAGTCGAAAACCTGAAAAGGAGGCTTGGGCAAAAAAGGGTATCCCGGTGGACTGAAAAACCGAAAGGGCGGTCCAAGCAAAAATTAGGGATCAAAGCGTAACACTATGTCTCATTGGATCATCTTGCAACCAAACTTCGGTATCGACTATCAAGTTCGGATGGCGCCAATCAATCTGATCTACCTTCAATCAAGTAGCAAAGTGATGAGATGCTCGAGGATATATAGGCAATAGCAGAGTTGGAACCCAGTGGGATTATTCACATAGCTGTTTTTCTTTGTTTTTCAAAAATTGTGTAAATTCTATCATTCGGCGGTGTTCTCTTACTAGGACGTCAGCCTCTTGTACAAAAAAAGCCTATTTACAGGCCAACTTCAAAATCAATACAATTCATTTTCACAAAGAAAGTTCAAATTGTTTTTCTCTTTTCTGTTTTGTTTTGCAAGAACATCCAATGGTTCATTTTTGATATATGCATTTGACAATAATTGCTGCTCATAAATATTTACATGCGAAACAAAAGACGATTACTCGTAATTCCAGAAACAGGGGCAAACAAGAAATGTCTGAACCTTACAGTTGCTTTACCCATCAGGTATAGGGATAGACCCAGCTGAAGAAAATGACTAAAAATATGTACACTCCCCGCAGAGTAAGAAAAAGACAGTGGTGTTAGCTGTCCCGAACAGGACACAATTCTCCCCAACTGAGGTTCGCAATCGCGAATGAGTCAGTAAGATTCTCTTCGAGCAGAGTTCACCTTTCACTAATAATGGAAGACCATCCCCAGTGGAGTTTATTTCTTCCACAAACTTTATCCTCGGCAGAGTTCATCATTGCCAACAACGGTAATTCATCCACAACCGAGGTTATTTCTCCAAATCAGCAGATCTTCTAGCAGATTATCTCTTCCCCACAGAGTCAGTTTATTCTCCAGCAGGATCATCATCTCAATCACCTTCGGTCGTTATCCCCAGCGAGCGAAACTCTTTCATTCTCCAGCAGCAATCCGGGATTTATTTTCTCCAACTAGAGAATATCATAAAAATATTGCATGTCTGTTGTACCCCAAAATTTGCCCTACCATTTTCTTCAAGATTTGCAAAGAGCATGCTTCAAAATCTCCCCAAGGGTTGCACAGTTCAAGGGCCTCCTAATAGTCAAAAACTAGGGTTTTGGTTCTGACAAAGAAAATGAAGTTTCCAAGGGTCCAATCAAGTCCCACATGCCTATAAACATGGTCAAGCATCCTCATGCCAAGTTTCAAGACTTACAGCACAAAATTGCACAGTCAAAAACCCTAATTGCTCAACAGTCAACCGTAGGGGCAAAATGGTCATTTGACAGTCAAAAGTCCAAATTTTTGGTCAACATATTATTTTGAAGCCACAAACATCATTTGATCAATTCTTGATCATGATTTTCAAAGCTTGGCTCAAAAAGTCTCAAGATGCAAAAGTTTCCATATTTGGACGGTTGAAAAAGTCAATTGTAACTTGACCAAGGCATAACTTCCACATGGATTATCAGAAAAATTCCATCCAAAGCTCATTTTGAAGCGAAATACATTTCCTACAACTCCTCTTCACACTTCAAGTCCAAGAAATGCTCTCACAAAAAGTTATCAATTTCAACATTATAGGTCATTTTCAAAAGTCAACAAAAAGGGATTTTAAGTCAAAGACCATAACTTGAGATTGGTAAATCAAAATGACATGGGACCAAAGGCATTGGTTATAGGACTTCAAGACCTTTCCAAAATGTCCAAGAACATGATCAAAGCTTAAAAATTGAGCAAGATATGCCTTGTGGAAGTTGGGAAATTTTTGGGAATTTTGAAAAGTCAACTTTACTTCAAATGCCTCAAATTTGCTAATGGGCCACATTTTCTTCCAAGATTCATCATCCAAAGGCTATGCACGACCATTTGGCCCAAAGGGGATTTATTTCATCATTTTTATTATTTATTTGAATTTTTAATTACTATTAATTCATTTAATTAAATAAAATATGAAAAAAATACTAAACAAATGTATTTGAATCTTTTTATACAGCATTTGCTCTCCTTAAAGACTCAAGATTTGTGCACAACAAAATTGGAAAGATTGGCCATGATTGGAATCAAAACACATGGAAAAGATTTGAAGAAATATGCCATTAAAATCAAATATTGGATTCATCAAAACATGGATCTTTTGGCTCAAATCTTTACCCTAATTCATCCCTCATATAAGTCAGAAGCTAAACCTAATGCAAAAAACCTGAATGCTGCGCCTCACATCAAGAACAACTTTGGCATTTTTGTGAAAAAAATTGAAAACTGAAAACTGCCTTAGAGGACGATTCAAAGAAAAGTATTGATCCCAAAAGCTTCCTAAGACATCAAGGAACCTAACTGAATCCTTCTCCACGCTTCCAGCATCAAGAATTGGTATATGAAGATCAGACTGTGTCAAACTTTTTGCATATTCGTGTCTCATGATTCATGCGTTGCTTTCAATTTCTAATGATTGATTCGTGTTAATTTATTCATTCTAAAGCTAACCATGTACTTTGATTGAGTTTTCGTGCCCGATAGGTGAATCCACCATGGAAGCTTGCTAGGTTTTCAAGGTTGTGAAATTAGGGCTTCCTTGTTCTGGAAAAATTGAGACACGAAACCAAGGCCATTAAAACCAGAAGCTTCACACGAATTGATTGTACTAGTCGCGCTCAATTTATGAGCCACCATATGCTAATCGCTATTATCCTGTTTATCACTTAGTGGGGGTTTAAAACCCCCGCTATCTAATTGTTTTTTTTCAGGGCAAAATGAATCAACGAAGAAGATGCATGCGTGGATCAAGGCCATTGGTCTATTCAAAGTTGGCGCGTAATTTGTTGAGTCAGACCACTAACTTTTGTTTTCTCTTATAATAATTGCATTCCATATAATTTACAAAGAAACACCTTTGGATGGTTGGTAGATGCGCTGTCCTCTGAACATTGGGACCTGGGTTCGATTCCCAGGCCCCCCCCTTTCTCCATAATATTTTTCTTTTCATTTTTACGTGTAGCGTTCTCACCAAAAGACTACCATGCACTCCACGCTCCAGCACGCCACTTGTCCCACAACATCCATCCAGTGGCCAGGATCCAAGGTCTATGGAATGTCTCAGTCAACGCATACACACATGATTATTGAAAAGTCAAAAAGGGCCAAGCTTCTTGGGCCTAATTACTCACCACATAACCTCTAGATTGGGGTCAGCACCCCCATTAGTTTGCTTTCTCTCATTCTTTTTATCTTTTTTTTTTCTATTTTATTTGTTTTGTTTAATTTTAATTTAATTCTTTAAATTAATTTGTTTTCTTTAATAAAAAAAATATATGATAAGAATCAGAAAAGACAAAAAAATAAAATATATTTTATTTAATGTTATTTTGTAAAAAATCTTATTAATTAATTTAGGTTAATTTTAGGTTTAAATTTTAATGTTTTTCTTAATAAATTAAAAAATGTAGAATTAGGGTTTTATACTTTTATCCTTTTTTCTTTTTCTCTTTTTCACCATATTAATTATTAATTATTATTTTTGTAAATAAATTGCCATGTAAATAATTAGGTTAATTTTAGGTTTAATTTTAACATTTTTTTAATAAATTAAAAATAGTTAGAATTAGGTTTTAATTCCAATTTAATTCTCATTAAAATCCATAAATACAAAATCTCAAAAATTAACTTCTCTTTTTCTCATTAAATTTAATTAATTTCATAATTGTAATTTAATTTCCTTAAAAGGGCCCAACGCCCTCGCATTCCCGACTTTACCTCTTCGCGCATTTTATTCTTATTTCCTTTTTTGTGAATATAAATGTAATTGCCCAAAAGCCATGTAATAGATTGATTAGATATTTATTTTCCGCTTTATTTTATTTTCAAATCGGGTCCTAGATTAATTTGGCGATGTGGACCCGCGCCTTTGTAATAGCGTAGGACTTTTAATTCTCGCATCTTTTTAACTGTTAATTAACTTGCATGAAAGAATGAATGCCAAAATAAAAGCAACGCGTAGATCACCAATGCATGAACAAGATAAATATAAATGAACATGACACACAAATCACACACCACCCCTAGGGTACGCCTCATTGTTGCCTTGCCCCTCGAAAGGTGATCGTCAAGTAGAGGACGTTTTAGTAAGTCCTCATGTCCGTGAACATGGCATGAGGGTAGCTTCTAAGGTGTCTTCCCATTACTCCGGTGATCACCATGTCCCGAACCCTCGAATTGACCCGAACACTTCCAACGGTAGTGCTACCTACCTCTCAATGGTAGGATGGCACTACTTCAAGGACATTTACACAGACGAATTCCTTAGGGTAGGTAGACGACTCTAGATACTTGCTCTAGTTTCAAAATAAATCAAAAAATACTTTTCACACCGACACCTTTTCAAAAAGCTTTCGAAAGCAACTTTTCAAACACTCTTGAGGACCGATACAAGAGTCGAACTGAAATTTTCAAAGAAACTTTTTTAAACCCACAGTTGAAAAGCAAACAAACCATTTTTGAAAACACAAATGAGCAAGTATCTAAGAGCCCATGGATAACCATGGATAGAAAGGGTGCTAACACCTTCCCTTTCTATAATCTACCTCCCGAACCGAGAGCAATCTCTATAAGGAATTTTTCTGTGCTTTTGTCCTTTCCATTTGGAGAAAATAAAAGACGGTGGCGACTCTTGCTTCCGCGACATTTCGCGAACCAGCGTTAAACAGTCAGTTCCAGATCCACCGATCACAGAACTGGCGACTCTGCTGGGGACACTTAAAGTGAGGTGTACCTTAGGATAGCTCATACTTATGTTTTCAATTGCTTTGTTTTGCTTGCTTTAATATTATTGGGCCTGTCTTGGGAGTTCTATAGATCCTAACCCGGACCTGGGGGATACCTTCTTAGAAAGTAGCAACAAGGCTGTGAGGGAACTGTGCGGGGTATACCGATATGGTTGAAACAGTCTGCTACGTTGATGTGGCACTTTGGTGTGTACCGGTAACCCTTGAGTTCAGTCAAGGAGAGTACGGGGCCTCCATGTGGTGTCATGAAGCATCAACTGACCTTAGGAACCTTAATTTAACCATCTTGGCCTCTTTAGGGTAGTGAGATAACTGACTTTGGTGCAGTTCGAGGTTGGTTGATACTCGATACTACACTCAATTGAGGGTTGCTTTCCTGGAATATTTCGGTCGCCAGTTCAGTGGCTAAATCGAAACGATGAACAATGAAAGCAATCCAGTGATATTGGGACCCTTAGAACCCGGTTACTTCTGATAGGACAGGTTGAGCCCACCAACTTCAAGAGGGTAATACCCAGACCCCATGCTGGCCTGAACTCTAAGGGTTTCTCTTGTGTGACTTGTGTGCCTTCCAACTTGACTACTTGCATGCTTGTTATCTGACACTTGAGTTTCTTGCAGGTTTTGTTTATAGTCCTTAATTGGGACTCATAACAGGGTTTACTAAGTTTCTTGCAGGTTTTGTTTATAGTCCTTAATTGGGACTCATAACAGGGTTTACTAAGTTTCTTGCAGGTTTTGTTTACAGTCCTTAATTGGGACTCATAACAGGGTTTATCTACATTACCCCATGCATAGCATAACATCATACCATTGCATACATCCCGCATAAGGACTAATCCATTTCAAGGATCTCAAGGGCTTGTGATGTAGGTTATGATGAACCAACTGTCCAGCAAGGGGCAAAGGGAATTTATTTTCCTCTAGCCAAGGTTGTCAGGGGCTATGACCCACTGGATATGGTGAGCCTTTGACCCTTGAAGAAGGACTCTCAATAACATGCAGTTCCTTCAATCAAGCTTCGGATCCCAACTCTAATGATTTTCTTGTTTACCCCGCGAAATCCTTGAAAACATTGCATATATATACAAACATATCATTGCATAACAGGTACCCTTTTGACAGGTCACTTACCATCTCCGCTGTTTATTTCAGCAATGGCTTTCCAACAAGATAACCAGGATCTTCAGGCTCAAGAGATTCAGTTCAGAGAGATCTTCCTAAGCCTATCCAAGGGGCAGGAAGAGTTGAGGACACTCCTTATGGGGAATTTGGCCAAGCAAAGTCCCGAAGATGACAAGGACGAGCAGCTGAAACGTCTGCAAGCTGAGGTAGATACGATGAAAACCCAGATGCTGGGACAAAGGGCTCTCATCCAAAGTTTAGCTCGGGAGCAAGGAGAGCTGAGGGCCATGATCAGTCAGCTTCATCACGACATGAAGCAACCAGCCCAAGTCAGGGACCAGGTCATTGAACAGCTTCCAAGAGGACAAAGGTCTGGTCCAATGAATAGACCTCTCCAAGCTGCTATCACTTCACAGGTCCAACCACGACCTCGCCAAGAACAATGGGCTGATCAGAGCAAGCCAGACAAGCCTAAAAGGCAGTTCACCAAACTCAACGTGTCACCGTCTCAAGCTTTACAACAATTGTTGAGGTTGAATCTGGTGACGTTAAGGGACCCTCCTAAGCATCTCAACACAACCTCCCTAAAGTACAATCCTGAGGAAAGATGTGCATACCACTCTGACAGTCCAGGACATGACACCGACGACTGCTGGGCTTTGAAGAATAAGATTCAAGATCTGATTAATGAAAGAGTTGTGGATTTCACCCAAATAGGCCAAGCTGAATGCTCCTGCCATCCCTAAAAGATGCACCAATCGAAGTAACAAGCCCTGAGACTAGAAGACTTGTGTTTATTAGAATTTTCAAGTTGTAACTTTCTTTTGACTGTTCAAACATTTATTCATGATTAAACGTTGTTAGTTCATTAATGCATCGCATTTGTCTGTTTTGAAGCAATATATTCGCATTCACTATATGCAAACTGTTTTCATATTTTTGTGACGGTCAACTCTCAATAATTCTAAGCCTCTTGAGGGAGGATGACGAAAACGATACCACGATCTTTACAGTATGCTTTTGAACAGACCCCGCTGATGAGGTACAGGCATTGTTTCAATTCCTAAACACTGGAGTTATAAGGAAGATAATCCCTCGTCAACCCCTCTGAGCCAAAGAAGTAGGAGTTTTTTTCTTTTCGAAATTTAAAACCCTTAATCATAACCTGGGGCAGGGTAGTCTCTCAGTTGATCCAAGTGCATAACGAATGGCACCAAAGAGGTCCTTACAAAACAAAAGACAGTGATGGTTCCGAACAATCATACAGATAGGCAGTCATTATATCTCAAAAAATAAAAACCCATTAAGTCAAAACCTATGATGGAGACTTACAAAACTGGGGCATCCCGCTGACTGTAATCACAAAAGAAACAGTTCAGGCAAAAAAAAAGGGATAATAAAATCAAAAAAAGAGGTCACACAAACCCTCAACAAAAAGAAATGACTGCCCATTCAGAATAAATCATCATTATCTGAACCATCATTGGTATATCAAAGCAAAGACTCAAACAAGGTCTAACGCACGATCAGCTGAGTTTAGGTTTGAAGAACATCACGAAGAGCGGGTGGGTACAAATAAATTTGAGCCTTTATCCTTTGTTTCTTGAACCGTGAACCAAGCCACGTTATAACCCTTAAAAGTCCTAGCTGAAGCATGGGTTAGTTCGAAAGCATACTGTTACAAAGGTATCCTGACTCCTTAAGGCTTGCTATAAAATATTGAGTTGACATCACATTTTACAAAATTTGCTGGTTTTACTGAAAAATGCATTTTTCAAAAACTTCAAGACAGACATAAGCTTTGCATTTTTGACATAACTCTGTTTGCGTATGACTTTTTGTTTGAACAACATAGAAGTTCGCACGACGAATGTCTAAAGAACAAAAGCACTTCCAATCAAGGGGCAGACATGATCATGGGCTACCATCTGGGGCAGTTAAGTCAAGATTTGGAGAATCTCTCAAAGGCCAAATAGCCTGGGGCAAATATCCGCCTGAGTCACTTGGGGCATTCCAGCAACGAATCTTGCCTGATCAAACATCTTCTGGGGGTATGACAAAACACTTCTAACAGGGGCAACTCCCTACATTCTGAGAGCGTGGACATAGTCGAAAAATACTACGCATAATCAAAGACCCGCTAGGTTGACATACCTAGGCAAAAATTAGGGCTTCCCGGCGAACCAAAAGGGTTCGGGCAAAATAAGGGATGAAATGGAAAAAATCTGTACACCCGGCAAGTCGAAAACCTGAAAGAGCAGCTTGGGAAAAAAAGGGTATCCCGATGGACTGAAAACCCGAAAGGGAGGTCCAGGCAAAAATTAGGGATCAAAGCGTACGACTATGTCCCGACATCTCGTCACCTGTCTACCAGAAGATTTGTCAATTACCTCCACAGGTGCCTTCTCCCACTGAAACTGGGGCAATAATGAGTGGTCTAAGCGATCTAATAGTTCGGTCCACCAAGGTACCAAGATAGGTTCAGCTGAAGAACGTAACCAGTATATTTTAACTCCCCAGAGAGTGAACCAGCAAGTCAATACACTCTCCCCAAGCAGAGTTATACAATCAGCCTTAAGGAAGTTGGGTATTCCCCGCAGATCTCAACATTCCCCAGCACAATATACGAATATTCTTAACAAGCATCCCTGGCAGTCTTGATCTAAGATTGTTCCCCGGCGGTAGATCAGACCTTCAGTGGAGCCGCTTCCCCAGTATATCTCAAAGATTTCCCCAGGAGAGTCCAGTATAGTTCAAGATTTCCCCAGGAAAGTTTGAATCCATCTCCCCAGCAGGAAGCTTATAACCAGTAGATTCTGGAAGTTTTCCCCCCTACAGAGCACGAACGCATCCCCCGGCTTTATTCAAAGGTTATTTCCCTACCAGGATATAACTGGGTTATCCTCAGCCAAAAGCCATGGAAAGATCGTCCTCGGCGAAGTCTTCCTATCCCCAGCGGAGTCTATTAACACTTCCAACATAACAACGGTATCCCCAGCGAAGTTATCATCAACATCTCAACAGAGTACCTCTCTTCCCACAGAGTACTGTTCCCCAGCAAGATCGCTAGAATAATTTTCCCCCACAGAGTAATCTCCAAGTTTATTCCCCAACGGGGTCATCTTCTCCTACCGGTATCCTTGCAACCATCACTCCCCAGTGGAAACAGAGAATGCTATTCACATCAGCCCAGGAGTGACTTCCCGGCACCCATCAAGGATTTATTTTCCTAGAACGAAGACATACATTCATAAACATCACATTTTCATACATTATAGCATGCATATACGCATCATATCTTACAAATCTCATTTATGTTGAGAACATCATTGCTTGATCCATATCATGCATTGCATATGACTGACCTTTACCTTTCAGGAAAGATCCAGTTAAGTTCTCAGCTATATTCAAGACCTTGGCCGGTTCAGTTAAATCGACCCTAAGATTTTTCTGTTTCTTATCCAGTCAAAGGCCTTCTCTGGTTCAGTCAGATCGACCCTAAGATCTCCCTGTTTCTTATCCAGTTGAAGATTTCAAGACCTTGACCGGTTCAGTTAAATCGACCCTAAGATTTTCCTGTTTCTTATCCAGTCAAAGGCCTTCTCTGGTTCAGTCAGATCGACCCTAAGATCTCCCTGTTTCTTATCCAGTTGAAGATTTCAAGACCTTGTCCGGTTCAGTTAAATCGACCCTAAGATTTTCCTGTTTCTTATCCAGTCAAAGGCCTTCTCTGGTTCAGTCAGATCGACCCTAAGATCTCCCTGATTCTTATCCAGTTGAAGAGATTCCAAGACCTAGACCGGTTCAGTTAAATCGACCCTAAGATTTTCCTGTTTCTTATCCAGTCAAAGGCCTTCTCTGGTTCAGTCAGATCGACCCTAAGATCTCCCTGTTTCTTATCCAGTTGAAGATTTCAAGACCTAGACCGGTTCAGTTAAATCGACCCTAAGATTTTCCTGTTTCTTATCCAGTCAAAGGCCTTCTCTGGTTCAGTCAGATCGACCCTAAGATCTCCCTGTTTCTTATCCAGTTGAAGATTTCAAGATCTAGACCGGTTCAGTTAAATCGACCCTAAGATTTTACTGTTTCTTATCCAGTTAAAGGCCTTCTCGGGTTCAGTCAGATCGACCCTAAGATCTCCTTGTTTCTTATCCCAGTAGAAGACATCCAAGATTCTCTCAGCGTTCCTGTTGAGATAGTAATCATCCCCAGATTCTCTCAGCGTTCCTGTTGAGGTAGTAATCATCCCCGGATTCTCTCAGTGTTCCTGTTGAGGGGGTAATCATCCAAGGTTCTCTCACCATTCCTGTTGAGGTAGTAACCATCCCTGGTTCATTCATCGCCATTTGAAGCTCCAGATTCAATTCCTGTAACCAGTTAGGGCGCATCTATACAAAGAGTTTGAAGACCAGCTCCTGTAACAGGCCAGGTAATCATTTTCTTTTTCAGGTACGCGAACTCTCGCTAAGGAATCTCTTACGCGATCGAAATCCAGATGGCATCTATAAGCCCATCCACTCATCCATCATCTCTTAGCATGGCATCCATAAGCCCATCATCCTATCCATCAATCTCCAAATGGCATCTATAAGCCTATTCCCACCATCACACTACTATGTGAGCGCAAATTTCTGGGCACGCTAGTGTTCAATCATCTTCCACCTTCGGATTACGAAAGGCACGTCAGCCAATCTGCATCCTCAGGTCTAAGAAGATTGAACAGGGGCAACTGTTGTACCCCAAAATTTGCCCTCCCATTTTCTTCAAGATTTGCAAAGAGCATGCTTCAAAATCTCCCCAAGGGTTGCACAGTTCAAGGGCCTCCTAATAGTCAAAAACTAGGGTTTTGGTTCTGACAAAGAAAATGAAGTTTCCAAGGGTCCAATCAAGTCCCACATGCCTATAAACATGGTCAAGCATCCTCATGCCAAGTTTCAAGACTTACAGCACAAAATTGCACAGTCAAAAACCCTAATTGCTCAACAGTCAACCGTAGGGGCAAAATGGTCATTTGACAGTCAAAAGTCCAAATTTTGGTCAACATCTTATTTTGAAGCCACAAACATCATTTGATCAATTCTTGATCATGATTTTCAAAGCTTGGCTCAAAAAGTCTCAAGATGCAAAAGTTTCCATATTTGGACGGTTGAAAAAGTCAACTGTAACTTGACCAAGGCATAACTTCCACATGGATTATCAGAAAAATTCCATCCAAAGCTCATTTTGAAGAGAAAGACATTTCCTACAACTCCTCTTCACACTTCAAGTCCAAGAAATTCTCTCACAAAAAGTTATCAATTTCAACATTATAGGTCATTTTCAAAAGTCAACAAAAAGGGACTTTAAGTCAAAGACCATAACTTGATATTGGTAAATCAAAATGACATGGGACCAAAGGCATTGGTTATAGGACTTCAAGACCTTTCCAAAATGTCCAAGAACATGATCAAAGCTTAAAAATTGAGCAAGATATGCCTTGTGGAAGTTGGGAAATTTTTGGGAATTTTGAAAAGTCAACTTTACTTCAAATGCCTCAAATTTGCTAATGGGCCACATTTTCTTCCAAGATTCATCATCCAAAGGCTATGCACGACCATTTGGCCCAAAGGGGATTTATTTCATCATTTTTATTATTTATTTGAATTTTTAATTACTATTAATTCATTTAATTAAATAAAATATGAAAAAAATACTAAACAAATGTATTTGAATCTTTTTATACAGCATTTGCTCTCCTTAAAGACTCAAGATTCGTGCACAACAAAATTGGAAAGATTGGCCATGATTGGAATCAAAACACATGGAAAAGATTTGAAGAAATATGCCATTAAAATCAAATATTGGATTCATCAAAACATGGATCTTTTGGCTCAAATCTTTACCCTAATTCATCCCTCATATAAGTCAGAAGCTAAACCTAATGCAAAAAACCTGAATGATGCGCCTCACATCAAGAACAACTTTGGCATTTTTGTGAAAAAAATTGAAAACTGAAAACTGCCTTAGAGGACGATTCAAAGAAAAGTATTGATCCCAAAAGCTTCCTAAGACATCAAGGAACCTAACTGAATCCTTCTCCACGCTTCCAGCATCAAGAATTGGTATATGGAGATCAGACTGTGTCAAACTTTTTGCATATTCGTGTCTCATGATTCATGCGTTGTTTTCAATTTCTAATGATTGATTCGTGTTAATTTATTCATTCTAAAGCTAACCATGTACTTTGATTGAGTTTTCATGCCCGATAGGTGAATCCACCATGGAAGCTTGCTAGGTTTTCAAGGTTGTGAAATTAGGGCTTCCTTGTTCTGGAAAAATTGAGACACGAAACCAAGGCCATTAAAACCAGAAGCTTCACACGAATTGATTGTACTAGTCGCGCTCAATTTATGAGCCACCATATGTTAATCGCTATTATCTTGTTTATCACTTAGTGGGGGTTTAAAACCCTCGCTATCTAATTGTTTTTTTTCCAAGGCAAAACGAATCAACGAAGAAGATGCATGCGTGGATCAAGGCCATTGGTCTATTCAAAGTTGGCGCGTAATTTGTTGAGTCAGACCACTAACTTTTGTTTTCTCTTATAATAATTGCATTCCATATAATTTACAAAGAAACGCCTTTGGATGGTTGGTAGATGCGCTGTCCTCTGAACATTGGGACCTGGGTTCGATTCCCAGGTCCCCCCCTTTCTCCATAATATTTTTCTTTTCATGTTTACGTGTAGCGTTCTCACCAAAAGACTACCATGCACTCCACGCTCCAGCACGCCACTTGTCCCACAACATCCATCCAGTGGCCAGGATCCAAGGTCTATGGAATGTCTCAGTCAACGCATACACACATGATTATTGAAAAGTCAGAAAGGGCCAAGCTTCTTGGGCCTAATTACTCACCACATAACCTCCAGATTGGGGTCAGCACCCCCATTGGTTTGCTTTCTCTCATTCTTTTTATCTTTTTTTTTTCTATTTTATTTGTTTTGTTTAATTTTAATTTAATTCTTTAAATTAATTTGTTTTCTTTAATAAAAAAAATATGATAAGAATCAGAAAAGACAAAAAAATAAAATATATTTTATTTAATGTTATTTTGTAAAAAATCTTATTAATTAATTTAGGTTAATTTTAGGTTTAAATTTTAATGTTTTTCTTAATAAATTAAAAAATGTAGAATTAGGGTTTTATACTTTTATCCTTTTTTCTTTTTCTCTTTTTCACCATATTAATTATTAATTATTATTTTTGTAAATAAATTGCCATGTAAATAATTAGGTTAATTTTAGGTTTAATTTTAACATTTTTTTTAATAAATTAAAAATAGTTAGAATTAGGTTTTAATTCCAATTTAATTCTCATTAAAATCCATAAATACAAAAACTCAAAAAATAACTTCTCTTTTTCTCATTAAATTTAATTAATTTCATAATTGTAATTTAATTTCCTTAAAAGGGCCAAACGCCCTCGCATTCCCGACTTTACCTCTTCGCGCATTTTATTCTTATTTCCTTTTTTGTGAATATAAATGTAATTACCCAAAAGCCATGTAATAGATTGATTAGATATTTATTTTCCGCTTTATTTTATTTTCAAATCGGGTCCTGGATTAATTTGGCGATGTGGACCCGCGCCTTTGTAATAGCGTAAGACTTTTAATTCTCGCATCTTTTTAACTGTTAATTAACTTGCATGAAAGAATGAATGCCAAAATAAAAGCAACGCGTAGATCACCAATGCATGAACAAGATAAATATAAATGAACATGACACACAAATCACACACCACCCCTAGGGTACGCCTCATTGTTGCCTTGCCCCTCGAAAGGTGATCGTCGAGTAGAGGACGTTTTAGTAAGTCCTCATGTCCATGAACATGGCATGAGGGTAGCTTCTAAGGTGTCTTCCCATTACTCCGGTGATCACCATGTCCCGAACCCTCGAATTGACCCGAACACTTCCAACGGTAGTGCTACCTACCTCTCAATGGTAGGATGGCACTACTTCAAGGACATTTACACAGCCGAATTCCTTAGGGTAGGTAGACGACTCTAGATACTTGCTCTAATTTCAAAACAAATCAAAAAATACTTTTCACACCGACACCTTTTCAAAAAGCTTTCGAAAGCAACTTTTCAAACACTCTTGAGGACCGATACAAGAGTCGAACTGAAATTTTCAAAGAAACTTTTTTAAACCCACAGTTGAAAAGCAAACAAACCATTTTTGAAAACACAAATGAGCAAGTATCTAAGAGCCCATGGATAACCATGGATAGAAAGGGTGCTAACACCTTCCCTTTCTATAATCTACCTCCCGAACCGAGAGCAATCTCTATAAGGAATTTTTCTGTGCTTTTGTCCTTTCCATTTGGAGAAAATAAAAGACGGTGGCGAATCTTGCTTCCGCGACATTTCGCGAACCAGCGTTAAACAGTCAGTTCCAGATCCACCGATCACAATGTCCATACATCATGACATTCGCATACGCATCATACAACACAATCTCATTTATTTTGAGAACATCATTGCCTGATACATATCATGCATTACATACAGCTAACCTTTACCTTTCAGGAAAGATACAATCAAATTCTCACAAAATTCAAGCTATGAAGCTCGGGTACAACCGGATAGTATCTTGATTACTCCATCATATTATGAAGCCCGGAGAACGACCAGAAAACAGTATCAGACTACCGCGAAGCCTGGATTACGACCAGATAGTGGTATCTCTTAAAAGCAAGCTATGAAGCCTGGATTCAACCGGATAATAGTTTAATCCCCAGCAAGCCGTGAAGTCTGGATTACGATCGAATAGCAGCTCAGCAAGTACCATGAAGCCTGGATTATGACCAGATAGTGGTATATCATAAACACAAGCCGTGAAGCCCGGATTACGACCGGATAGCAGCTCAGCAAGTACCATGAATCTTGGATTACGACCAGATAATGGTAGAAGACATTGTGAAGATTGGATTACGACCAGATAGCAGCCAAAGACACCGCGAAGCCTGGATTACGACCAGATAGTGGTATATCTTTAATACAAGTTATGAAGCCCAGATTCGACCGGATAGTATCTTGATTTCTCAAAACACCCTAAAGCCTAGATTCGACCAGATAATGGTATGAGACGTCGCGAAGCCTGGATTACGACCAGATAGTGGTAAAAAGCATTGAAGCCTGGATTACGACCAGATAACAGTGAGGGACACTGTGAAGCTTGGATTACGACCAAATAGTAGTTTACCCAGCCAATTACTATGAAGCCCAGATGCGACCGGATATTAGTAGGCCCATCAGTCAATGGAAAGCCCGGATGTGACCGAATAACCACTTAATTTTCTTCTGAAGCCTGGATTTCGACCAGATAAGAAGTAAGGTGTTGTGAAGCCTGGATTACGACCAGATAACAGTACAGAACACCATGAAGCCTGGATTCGACTAAATAACAGTACAGAACACCATGAAGCCTGGATTCGACCAGATAATGGTACAAAGCATCGTGAAGCCTGGATTACGACCAGATAATGATAAAAGGACTAAAGCCTGGATTACGACCAGATAATAGTACAAGACACTACGAAGCTTGGATTTCGACCAAATAGCAGTTTACCTAGATAATTACTAAGAAGCCCGGAGTCGACCGGATATTATTGTGCCCTAAATTCAAGTTGAAGCCCGGATGCGACCGGATAACAACTTAATTCCTTCTGAAGCCTGGATTATGACCAGATAAGAATCGAGAAATTGTGAAGCCTAGATTACAACCGGATAGCAAGTATAATCTCATCTCCCCAGTAAGTCACTGTAAAGCCTGGATTACGACCAGATAGTAGTCGGTCTTATTACTATGAAGCCTGGATCACGACCAGATAGTAGTTTATTTTCACCTCTTCAACTAAGAGACGATTTCCCAGTAGAATAACGGATGACCGAAGCTCCTAAAATTCTATTTTCTCTCAAGACAGAGATCGGCATTCCCCAACGTAGTCTTCCCCAACAATAGGTATACTAACTCTCACTAAGGAATCTCTTAGGCGGTCGACACTTCTTCGAATGGCATATTTAAGCCCATCTTCCATCATAAATCTCCAAATGGCATCTATAAGCCCATTCCCGACATCACAAGATAAGTACCACTTCATGCAAGTGCAAATTTCTGGGCACTCTAGTGTTCAATCATCTTCCACCTTCGGATCACGAAAGGCAGAAAAGCCAATCTACATCCTCAGGTTTAAGAAGATTGAATAGGGGCAGCTGTTGTACCCCAAAATTTTCCCTCCCATATTTCTCAAAACATTTCAAGAAAGATCCTCAAATTGCTCAAGGAAGTCCAAGGGTTGACCAGACAAGCTCTCTCCTAAGGCAGTCTACTTCAAATTAGGGTCTCATGTTGCATCAAGATACTTGAGTCCAAGGGATCCCAAATGCTCACCATTGTCTTAATATGTTCTCAAGATCATCCATGTCAAGTTTCAAGCCTTGCAGAGAGAGTTTGCCCAGTCAATTGCTCAAAGACCTAAAAATCGATTGTGCTAGGGCAAAAGTCAACTGTGGCCCACATACAGTCAATCCTCAAGATTTTTGGTCAACATCCTCACTTTTAAGTATAGTTCATCATTTGATCAAGGGTTTATCATGATTCATCAAAGATTGCTCATAATTCATCAAGAACCAAAAGTTGCTAAATTAGGGTTTTGCAGGAAAAGTCAACTCAACTTTGACCAAGCATAACTTTCTCATACTTTATGAGAAATAACCCATCCAAAGCTCATTTTGAAGAGGATGAAATTCCCTACAATTTATATTCAGCTCCCAATTTCAAAATATTCACTCACAAGAAGTTATGAATTTGGACATAATAGGTCATTTTGAAAAGTCAATAAAAACACCTTTTTTGCAAAAGCTTCATACATGAACATGGAATACCAAATTGATATTAGACCAAAAGGGTTGCTTAGAGGACATCTCAATCTTTCTAAAAAGTCCAATAACACCTTCAAATAGACAAAATTGAGGAAGTTATGCATTGGTGAAGTTGACCATTTTTGCAAAATTATCAAAAGTCAACTATGCCCCCAAATTGCAATTTTTGCTAAATGGGCCTAACTTTTTGCACCTGTTTTGAGTTGGTAGCATGGTCCACGAGTCCTAGATCTTCCCACTTGTCTTTATCTTATTTTTATTATTTATTTTGATTTTTATTTGAATTAAATCAATTTAAATCAAAACAAATCATAGAAAATCCAAATCATTGAAACCTCAAGATATTGTGCATGTTTCAGGTCTTATATCCAGTTGGCAAGTGATTGAATTCGTGCAAGGCCTTTGTGTGCACAAAAAGATTGAATTTGGCCTATTTTTGGAAGAATCTTCAAGTGAATCAAATCCAAATCAAAAGCTATAATGGAGAAAGATTGAGATCATGTTTTCAACCTTAATTCATTCCTTGGTATATAGTATACAATTGCAAACCTAAAACACAAGGTTTGAGAGGCGCACAAGGTCAGAACAAACTTGAAAAAATCAAAGAAAAGTGGTGATTCGATTTTGCACTTCCAGGCATTTTCAAGACCCTCTAACCATCCCATTCGCTTCCCGGGATCACAAGCAAATGATACCAATCAAGAACAAGCCTTTTTCAGCGCTAAAAAACCACTGTAAGTCAGTCACTACCTTGGACCTTTTTTTAATCGAATTGCATGATTTTGGCGTTTATAGCATGAAATGTTTACATATTCTTATTCCTTGAAGCATTTGCAAGTTGTTCATAACATCCAATTGCATTTTTTTTACTCTGAAGATTTGCCATTATTAGGGTTCTTGGTTTCGTTTTAGGATTTTCGTGTGCAGGAAAAATTAGCCCCCATGAAGGGTATCATGATGTTCAGGATGCCAAGACGGTTCGATTCGTGGCATTATAAGTCATTTATCATGCCCATGGAGGATTTTGAGATAAGCCAGGGATGTAGCTACGAACATTTGTCGGTGGGTAAAAGTCTATGACTTTTACCAACGGAGCAAGGAGGAAGATGACTGGCGTGGCACATTCCCATTCGTCCATTTGAATTTCTGCGTGAATTTCTCTTTATTTTGCTTGTTTATAATATAATAATTATTGTTTATGTTATATACAACTAACGCACACAACTCAGTTGGTTGTAAGGTGAGTGGAGAAAGCCATGGGCCTGGGTTCGAATCCCAGGTCCCCCTAATTATTTCACATTATTTTTCTTTCCATGATCATACGCGTGTATAGGCAGGAAGATCACCATGCATCCTCAAGATCCAACCTTTGGATCTCCAGATGGCAAAATCTAAAGGCCATCAGATGAAGGTCCACCAAAGCCCTTGGTCAACAAGCAGCAGGGGATCCAAGAAGTCAACGTGGATCACTTGTTTGGCCCAGAAAATTGCTATCCACACTCCCTCAATTTGCTTTCTCAGGCCCATTTCCTTTTCTTTTCATATTTCTTAATTAATTTATTTATTTATATTTACTAACACAAAAATAATAATTCTTTTTTATCAAAAATCACAAAAAATATTTTCATCCAATTAGATTTAGGATATTTATTTTTTATACAAAAATTAATTGAGTTAGATTATTTAATTTTAGGTAACTTTAATTCCTTTTGTAAATAAATTAAAAAACAATTAGAAATTAGGGTTTTGTCTAAATTAAATTCTATTTTCTTTTCTTAAAAATAACCAAAAATACAAAAATAGGCCATGAAAATTATTTTCTTTGAATTAATTTAATTATTAATTAATTTTGTATTTAATTTAAAAACCTAATTCTTTTTCTTAAAAATAATCAAAAGCAACAAAAAAATAATATTTTCTTTCAATTAGGTTAGAAGGGGTCAAAAACCTAAGTTCTTATCGTTCTTAACTCATCGCGCGCGCTTTATTATTTTATTTTTCCATATTAATGTAATTGCTCACAAGTTGTAATAGATTAATTATGATTTTTCTCTTTTTTATTTATCGTTTTGACGGGTTTGTTTTTGGCTATGTAAATACCCGAAGCCTTGTAATAGCGTAGCTTATTTTCCGCATTTTAAATCCTGCAAATATTAACTGTTAGATGTATGAATAATAGGGATGCATGACAAGAATGTATGATTAACTTTAAAATGGTTAGCTAACCCTAAATGTGCAAAGATAATAAACTTGAAATTGAATCACTCGCACATGCGCACTCCTAGGGTACACTCCCACTTCAGTTGCCTTTGGTAAACGGTCATTAGGTATAGGATATTTTAGTGGTCGCTCTCTTGTCTAAACAAAGATCAAAGTCCCGTTCGAAAAAGTTTCCTCGGAATGGTTGCCTCGGAATTGTTGCCTCGAATATTGATCTTAAGACATTAGGGTTATTACTAAGATGTCCTAACATTGCTTTAGTGACCGTACATCCCTTTCGAATTGACCCTCAAAACTCCGACAACGGTGCTACCTACTCACTAATAGTGGGATAACGCTGTCTAAAGGAAACGAACATAGAACAATCCTTTTTCGAGTAGGTAGATTAGCTCTTAAGTACTTGCTCAATCCAAATAAACTTTTTCACACTTACACTCCTTTTCAAACAAAGTTTTCAAAAACACTTCGTATCATTCTTGAAGACAGAAGCAAGGGTTAAATTGAAGTCAAAACAAAAACTTTTCAAATCACACAAACACACAGAAGCAATTTTGAAAATGATGAACAAGTACCTAAGAGCCCGTGGAAAACCACGGATAGAAAGGGTGCTAATACCTTCCCTTTCTATAATCTACCCCCCGTACTCAAAATATAGAAAAAGGGAATTTTTCTGTGCTTTTTTCCTTTCCAGTTGGATAAAATAAAAGTCGGTGGCGACTCTTGCTTACCGTAACATTTTGCAAACACAAACGCAAAATGCAAACCAGCATTTCAAAACAGTCCCAGTTCTGGCCACTGTATCACAGATAGAAAACGTAATCTTAGGTTGCAAAGCTTTGTCTAGTTTGGCTTTGATAGTTCTAACTTATTTTTGCCAAATATGACAAGTTTCACATTCATGCCATTTAAACCAAGGTCTCTCTTCTTTTTCACATTTTCCTTCAATATTTTCTATCATATATGCTTTAAGAGCTTCTAATTCCTTTTCGGAATTGGAAACCTTTTGTTCTAGATATGAAAAGATTTTCTTGTTTGAGGCTAAGCGTTTGAAAGCTTCCTTAGCCTCTTGATGTAAAATATTGAAGGAATTTAACAATTCTAAATAAGAAATTTCATCAACATGATCATACTTAGCATGACTTACATTCTTTTTCTTATGATGATAAGCCATGAGACAAAGGTTGATTATTTCTTCTTCATCACTTGAGAAACCTTTACTTGAGGAATCACTATCTCTCTCCCAAGGAATGTATGCTCTTCTAGCTTTGGTTGGTTTCTTTTGATTTTTGACCTTGGCTTTGTCTATCTTCAAATAGGGTAAATCCGGGTTGTAATGACTGGGTTTGCCACAATGGTAGCATGATCCTCGTCACTTAGGCTTCTTACTTTCATCTTGCTTGCTTGGTTGAGAGTGGCGTCTATAATTGATGAGATTCTTATCCGAATGTTGAATTTCGTTTTTCTGGAGAAATCTATTGTATTTTCTTATGAACAGGCCCATATCCTCATTCGGACTCTCATCGTCATCACTTGATTCACTTGCACACGAAATTGAGGTGGATGACTTAGAGCTTGAAGCCTTTAGTGCTATAGACTTCTTTTCCAAATCCCTTGACTTTTCCTTCTTTTCTTTCTTTTCATGCTTTCCAAGCCAAGACTTATGAGCTCTTGCTCATGTTCTTAAAGCTTACCCCATAGTGTTGTGAGATCCAAAGTATTTAGATCATTGACTTCCTTAATTGTCGTAACTTTAGGCTGCCATTCCCTACTAAGGCATCTCAAAATTTTGTTAATAGCAACAGAATTGGCAATTACATGACCAAGTGTATGCAAGCGATTCATTATATGAGAAAATCTCTTTTGCATGTCGATGATGGTTTCACCTTGCTCCATGCGAAAGAGATCAAACTCTTGCGTCAAAGTATTGATTCTAGCCAATTTTACATTGTTTGTTCCCTCATGGGTGACTTGTAAGGCGTCCCACATTTCCTTAGTCGTAGCACAATGTGAGACCCGAAAATACTCATCAACTCCTAGAGCTTCTATGAGCATGTTTCTTGCTTTCCATTCATAGGCATAATTTTTCTCATCTTTTTCATCCCATTGTGCTTCCAGTTTAGGAACGGTTATCCCGACAGCATTTTGCATAGTTATTGCAATTGGCCCATCTTGGATAACCTTCCATACTTTCCTATCAACAGATGTGATATGGAAACGCATACAATCTTTCTAATAGCTATAATTTTCCCCTGTGAAAACGGGTGCTCTAGTGTACGCCCCTTTTAGATCACAATCCATTTCTAGAAGTTGTATGTGAAGCACTGGACAAACTGGAGCTCTTAATACCACTTGTTGGACGATGTGACGGAACTAGAAGGGGGGTTGAATAGATCCCTTTGAAAATTTTGCGCTTTTTATAAAATTGTTTTTATTAGAGAGCGACAGCCCTGAATCTGATCGTCTAAACTTTACGTATTGGAAAGATCGGATATGCAAACCAATTTGATGAAAATAATGAGAATAGAATCACAACTAAAATTGAATATGATGAATCGCTTTAGCATGTTTAACAAGGTGTAAGTTATTACCAATTAGTTTCGTAGAAGATAAAGCAAATTTGTGAGTTGTAAATTCACCAAACACTTGGTGTACGTACTACACAAAGTTTGGTTATACTCAAACTATAGTGATTATAGCAATTAAAATGAATGTTAAATGAGTTATAAATTTTAGTTTGTCACTACAATTATTTTGTATTAATGAGAAAAACTGATAACTCACAAATTTAAGCAAATAGAAATAAAATGCAGAAAACTATAATGGACACAGTATTTGTTAAGGCAGTTCACCCTGTCGTCCTCGCGTGGGCTACTCTGCCCCCAATTCTAGAATCTAGAATTAGGATATGAAATTAATTTTGCAAAGTTTGTAAGAGAAGATACAATCACCACAATTCAAAGTCACTTGATGAATCTTATATGTTGCACTCCTCTTCCCTTGATTCTAGATGAATCAAGTATGCCAAATCTTGAACAAAAACTTCTTCTACATTGAATGATTTTGTACCCAAGAAATTGGCCCCAAATCCTTCTTCACAATCCTCCAGTTACCACTACCCGATTGAACACCCCACAGTCTTACAATCCCTTAGCTCGGCTGAATTCAATGAAGCAAAGATTTGTGATAAAACCCCCCAATTTTGGAGTACAAAACCCCAATGGTTTTATTCAAGAAAAAACCCACAAAGATCTCTACCTAAATCTGAAATTGCACTTTTAATTCGGACGTTATCAACACAATCTCAAAAACTTGATCAACAAAAATGATTGTGTGTAGTTGTTGATGGTTGATGAGAGGTTGAAGATGAAGAGAGCTCTTGTGTCTATCTTTCACTTTTTCTTGTTCTTTTTGAAAATAGAGGCCAAATAATATACATATAAGTGATTCCCATTATGTAACAACATAGCAGAAAAAATGAGACAGCATAGCGATGCGTCAGCTCATGCGGGGTGTACAAAAGGCGTGCGTCTTCCCAAGCGAGAGAGGTTGAAATTCCTTCAGTCATGCGCTGACTCATTTCCTGATGCACCGACTCATGTTTTCCTAGAACTCTGTGTCGATGCATAGAGAAGGTGTGTGTCTTCCCGAGCGAGAGAGGTTGAAATCCCTTTAGTCTTGCGCCGACTCATTGCCTGATGCGCCGACTCATGTTTTCCCATAACTATGCATCGATGCATAGAGAAGGCGTGCGTCTTCCCGGACGTTGCCAAGCCAAAAACTTCTTCTCATGAGCCTACCTAAGATTCCATGAGCCGGCTCATGCAGTCTGTTTTGAGAAAAATGCTTGTTTTTAATGTTTCTCACTTGCACCTGTTTTAAGCATGACATGTTTGCACAAATAGGTTTTTGACAAGCATTAAAACTCAATTATTTCACACTTTTTCCCTTGCACCACAATGTCAGGGTCTCAATTAAATGCAGGTTGTTCCCCACGATGCTGAGGAAGACAATCACGCATTGGTATAAGAACCTCTCCCCTGGGTCGATCACCTCATGGAGGAGCCTCAAAAACCAATTCATCAGCAGCTTCACTGCGTCTCATGGACATCCGAAGACTGAGGTCACTATCGAGGCAATCGTATAGAGAAGTGATGAGACCCCTCAGGGAGTACATTGATCGGTTCAAGTGCGAGGCCATTCAGGTTACATGCGTCGATCACGTGAAAAGATACCTGCTCGAGAGGGGACTCTTCCCGAGCACTAAATTTAAAAAGGTCATCGGTGTTGTACCCAAAAATTTTCCCTCTCATTTTATCAATATTTCTCATCACAAGACTCTTTGAATTCAAGACCAAGCTAGGGTTTGCTCTGCTCAAGACATCTCCTTGCATTGTTGACCCAAATTAGGGTTTGAGTTTGCACAAGGAATTTTGGACTTCTAATTCTCAATGTGACTTTCATGCTTCATGTTGGACTTATAAGTTTGATCATACCAAGTTTCAAGCCTTGAATCAAATTTTTGCCCAGTCAATTGGACAGTTGACCTAAAAATCAACTGTATTGGGGAAAAAGTCAATTGTGGCCAATTTACAGTCAAACCTCATAAATTTTGATCCATATCAACATAATAAGCTCATATGAACCATTTGATCAAGTTTGGACCACAACTCCTCAAGAATTTTGATCAGATCTTCAAAAGGGCAAAATGGTCATTTTTAGGGTTTTGACTGCAGAAGGACAATTTCTGACTTTTCACCTAGCCAATGGCAAATTGAGTTCAAGCATGGATTCAAGGACTCAATGGCATCATCTTGACCTATTCACAAGGTTCAAAAGATCTCAATTGCATTGGATTGACAGATGAATTTTCCAGTCAACTGATCAAAAATCAACTGTACACTGAAAAGTCAAACTTTGACTTTTTGGTCAAAATCAAGTGCTAGGGGTCATTTTTCATCAAGATGTGTCAAAAACATGAAACTTGCTCATCAAGAAACCCAATTTTGCAAATTAGGGTTTAAGATTGAAAAAAATTTCATAACATAGAATTTTTCTAAGTTATGAAATTTTCTTAATTTTTCCCAACTTTGCCCAACATTTTCACCATGATGCAATTGGATTCAAACAAAACTTCCAACATGAAAGTTGTACTCCTCCACAAAGTATACAACTTTTATTCACAAAGTTTTCTCAAAAGAATCTTGGATATCAAGTTATGATTTTTGGGACAAGGGTCTATGAAACTTTTAACTTAGTGAAATTTTGCCCTAGTTTAGGCAGGATTTTGACCTATCTTCATGGCAGTTTTTCACATAGTTCCAATTGTAAACTCAAAATGCATTTCAAAGACGGATTGTAGATCATGTTACAAGCTTTCCAAAATTTACAAGAACTCTCCAAAATCATTTATGGTTACGGAGAATCGAAGGTTTGAATTTGGAAAAAACTTACTTTTGATCCATGGCATTTTCATGTTGCTACAAGTTGCAACTTCCATCCAGCACTGTTTGTACTTGATTACAGGTCCCTAAACCCTTTCATACTCAATAAATAAATTCAAATCCATTGGTTTGAGGCTTTGTTCTGATCATGGGAGGATTACACAAGAGATTAATCCAAAAATAGCAAAAAGGCAACATTGCCATTTTTGTCAAAATTGCTTTATGTCAAATTGCATTCTTGAGCCTTGAACCAAATCTTGTATATCAAACCAAATCCACAAACTTGGGGCCAAGCTTACACAATGTATGCAGGGTTAGAGCTAGCCTGTACAGGCCTGCTCTTTGTCACTTCTCATTTTTGCTTCATAACCAAGAAACTTGCCAAAATCGCATAACTTGCATATTTGATATAACCAACTCTTGCAAGCTTTTGAACCAAGTTTTGTACATTGCCTTGATCCAGAAACATGAATTGTTGAACCCTCAAGCCTTCCAAAACACAAAATCACATTCTTCTTGCAAAACAGGGCACTCCATGCAGTTTCACTTCCATCTCACAAGTTACTCGTGTGTTTTGCCCCAAACTTATTCCAATACATTCCATATAACCTATCCAAGCTATCCCAATCATTGGCCACTGACTGTAACTCCATTTGCAAGCTTCACCATTTCTGTTTTCAACTTGTGCAGGTTGAGTTCTACAAGCTTGTTCAAGCAAATCCAAAGTAAACTAAGCATTGGAGAAGATCAGAGGAGGTTCAGGCAAGCTCCCAAGCACCTCAGGTTTCACTGAAAAGCTCCACATTACCATACACGAGTTCAACTGAAACAGGTTTTTGTCAACTTCTTGTCTCTCTATTTAGGAATCATTAGGCTTAGGTTTGTGAATAAAAATGTAGTACTCATAGCCATGAAGCTGTACATATGCTTAGATTTCATTTAAGTTAATCGTGTTAATATAATTTGATTCATGAACTTCCTGAAAAAGTTAGGTTAGAATTTAGAGCTAGAGAAATTCTCTCTGGTCTTTGAGAGTTAGATTAAGTTTTTTATATGGTTAGAATCGTGGTTTAATGCTCTACAAGTTTCATGTTTTGAGTTTTTGATTTCATGCAACGAATAGAGAGAACAAGATTGGAGTTACAGGGCGCGCGTTTTTGTGTTTGAACAAAGGTTGAAGATGAAGTCTGGGCTGGGCCTGGCCATTCCATGTTGTTTGCACCCCTTAGCCTGCTGTTCACACCTCCCTTGGCCCATTTCTATTATTTGGCATATTTTTGTATTTCTATTTTATTTTCTGACTTTTATTTATTTTTATAAACATTAAAATTACCAAAAATATTTTATTTAATTTTCATATTTTTTTTATATATTTTTTTTTATTTTTCTAACATGAAAATAATTTTTAGATAATATACCTTTATTTTATTTAACAAAAAACTTGAAAATAATACATAAAAATATTATGCCTTTATTTTTATTATTTATACTTAAATAATATTTTTTTTCTAATATATTTTTATTTTGTATATATTTTATTTTATTTTATTGTACATAAATAATATAATTAGCATATATATACTTTCTTAAAGAAAATTAGGGTTTTTACCCTTAATAAAAAAAGTCTTTTATTTCTTTTTTAATACATTAAATATTATAATTTTACATACATAAAAATAAATAAAAACATCTTTTACATATTTAGAATATTTTGCATATTTATATTTAATTTGTTTATTTAAATATTGTTTATTTATTATTTGATACAAAGGAGTTCAATTTGGATGTAATAGTAAATCTTAGGGTTTTATTTTCTTGTGAATATTCCCCATTCAAAAATGTATCCCCCTCCCCATATCAATGTTGTAATAGCTTAGGTTTATTTTACGCATTTATAGCTTTCAAATATGCCATGTTAGAGATTAGGGTTTGTATGCAAATGTCCAAAATCAAAACAAATAGCTTGACTAATACAAAGACAAAAAGCATGTAAATTGACAACACAATGCACACATGCACTCCTAGAGTTTCATCCACTTGTTGTCTTGAAAATGGTCATTGTGATCGGTGGAAATAGAACTGACTGTTTTGGAATGCTGGTTCGCGTTTGCGATTAGCAAAATGTCGCGGTAAGCAAGAGTCGCCACCGTCTTTTATTTTCTCCAACAAGGAAAGGACAAAAGCACAACAAAATTCCTTTTCGAGATGTTTCTCGGTTCCGGAGGTAGATTATAGAAAGGGAAGGTGTTAGCACCCTTTCTATCCGTGGTTATCCACGGGCTCTTAGATACTTGCTCACTATGTTTCAAAAGATTTTTGCTTTTCTTGTGTCTGTGGGTTTTGAAAAAAAGTTTCGTTTGAAAACTTCGTTTTAACTCCTGTATCTGTCCTCAAGAGTGTATGAAGTGTTTGTTTGAAAACTTTTGTCAAAAAAGTGTAAGTGCGAAAAGTATTTTTGTTTTGAAAGAGCAAGTACCTGAGAACCTATACCTACTCAAAATAAATTAAGCTGTGTAAATGTCCTTTAGACAGTGCCATCCCACTATTGAGAAGTAGGTAGCACCGTCGTTGGAGTTTTCGGGTCAATTCGATTTATAGGGACATGTGGTCACTAAAGCAATAGTAGGACGCCTTAGCGGTAACCCTAATGTCTTAGATCGTTTTTATTCGAGGCAACCGTTCGAGGCAACTTTTTGATCTTTAGACAGGAGGGCGACCTCTAAAACACCCTATACTCAATGACCACGTCGAGGCAACCAAGTGAGGCGTACCCTAGGAGTGGCATGTGCGAGTGTGTCAGGTTTCAGTTAAGTTATCTTTGTACATGTTATGGTGAGCTACGATTGATTTTATTTTTCAGAGAGATCTTGTCATGCATAGCCTAGTTCGCATACATCTAACAGTTAAATATTGCGGAAAATAAAGCTAAACTATTACAAGGCGTCGGGTATTTACATCGCCAAAAATAAACCCTTTGAAAAAGTAAATTGCGGAAAATAAATAAAAGCGATAAAAAGTCATAATTAACGCTATTACATCCTCGGAGCAAATACATAAGTATGAATAAAAAATAAACATGCGCGAGGAAAATTGGATCGGAGAGTTTTTAGGGTTTTGACCCTTTTTTGAGAAAGAAAGAAATTTTGCTATTTTGCATTAAATTAAATTAAACCTAAAACTAATTAATTAATAAAAAGAAATATTTTTTGAGTTTTTTATGTTTTAAGGAAATAAAAAATAGAAAAAAAATGATTAAAAGTTGTCAAGAACCCTAATTCTAATTTATTTTAGATTATTGTGAAAATATTGAAATTAACCTAATTAAAACAACTAAATTAATTATGTTAGTATTTATTTACAAAAATAACTAATTAAAGGGTGAAATTAATTTTAATAAATAATAATAAAAAGTATTATATTTTAGTTTTCTGAATTTATTATGAAAAAAATTAATTGGGTTAATTAAATAATAATTATAATTAATAGTAAAATAATTAAATGAAAAAAATATAAGAAGAAAAAAAAGAATAACCCAGGGGGTGTTGGCCCAATTAGGAGGTGTATTAGAAATCTGAAGCCCATTGACAATTCCAGCCACGTTTGACTTTTCTGGATTGTCCATGCATGTGTTGACTAAGGACCATGATAGTCCCTCCATCTAGGCCATTGGATTTATGCCTGAAGCCACATGGCGCATGGATATTGGAGGCGTATGGTGAACTGCCTTTGGAAATCTGCATGTGAATATGTCAAGAAAAAAGAAACAAATGTTTTGGGGGGACCTGGGATTCGAACCCAGGTCCCAATGATCATATGCACGCGTTCCTGCCACTCAGCCAAGTTGTTTAATTCATTAGTGGAATACAAGACAATTATTATATATGAAAAACAAGTCAATATGCTGAAATTATAAAAAACGCGCGCTTTTCAAATTGTCCAATCAGATGCTAACACGTCCCCGTCTTCTTCCTTTGTACCTATAAAATAATATCAGATAGCGGGGGTTTTTAACCCCCGCTATATACTACAAGGAAAAATAGCGATTAGCAATCCAGCAAATATAAATATTTCGCGAGGGGTACGTCTTGTTTGTCTGGTTCTCACGATCTCAACCATATGTCTCACTAGTCCTAATTTTGCCTAGATTGAAAAGCCCTAATTGGAAGCTTAAGAACCCTAGAAAATCGTTCATGGCATCTTTTGATTTATGGCGTTTCAGTTCAATTAAACCATACCATTAGCTTCGTATGGTTCCTTGCAACACAAATCAAACACAAAGCATGTTAAATATGCATGAATTAAGCTGTACGATTCTGAAATAAAAAAGTAAACCGTGAAACTGTGTGTGATGATTCTGTGAGCTTTAGTGTGTGAATTTAATTGCAAATCACTCTTGACACTTCCTGCAATGTGTTTGAATCAATAGAATGCCTTGAATTGGCCTGGAATGCAAAAATCAGTTTTGACTTTTCTTTGAAATTCTTGAATATGCTATGGTCTATTTCTGCAGCTTTTTTCACGTCCCCTAGGTCAGTATAGCTTGCATATATATAGGGCAACTGAATTAGGTCAAAAGCTGGGCAAAAATCCATGTGCAATGGTGATTGAATCTTTGATTGGAAATCAAATCTTTTTGATTTTTCATGATTGGAAAATGTTGCCAAATTTGGAGATTTTTGTATCTTTGACTTGTGCACGAATTTGCCAGCATATCTTGACCATATTTGCTTCACAAATTGATTGAAAAATCAAATCTTGCATTTTCCTACAATTTAAATGAATTAAATGAATTAATATTAATTAAAAATCCAATTAATCAATAAAAATAAGAAAATAAATCCAATTAAGCTTGGTGGGTCGTGCATAGGTCATGGATGAAGTTTCAACAAGAGATTTGAGGCCCATTAGCAAAAATAAGGTGTTTTGAGCAAAGTTGACTTTTGCAAATTCATGAAAATTTCCCAACTTCTCCAATGCACAACTTGCTCAATTTTGATCATATGACCATGTTCTTGGACATTTTGGAAAGCTCTCGAAGTCCTCTAACCAATTCCTTTGGTCCCATGTCATTTGGATTTACCAATCTCAAGTTATGGCCTTTGACTCAAAGTGCATTTTTGTTGACTTTTGAATTTGACCTATAATGTAAAAATTGATAACTTTTTGTGAGAGAATATCTTGGACTTGGAGTGTGAGGATGGATTGTAGGAAATGGCATCCTCTTCAAAATGAGCATTGGATGAAATTTTTCTGATAAACCATGAAGAAGTTATGCCCTGGTCAAGATACAATTGACTTTTCTGCTGTCCAAAAATAGTAACTTTTTGCATCTTGATGATTTTTGAGCTATCCTTGTGGAATCATGATCAAGACTTGATAAAATGATGATTGTGAGCTCAAAATAAGATGTTGACCAAAAATTCTGACTTTTGACTGCAAAATGACCATTTTGCCCTTGCAGTTGACTGTAGGTCAAATGAGGCTTTTGACTGTGCAAATTGGCACTGTGAGTCTTGAAACTTGGCATGTAGGTGCTTGAGAATGTATATAGGCCTGTGAGACTTGATTGAACCATTGGAAACCCCAAATTCCATGAAAGAACCAAAACCCTAATTTCAGCTGTCTTAGGAGGTGATTTGACTGTGCAACCCTTGAGCAGTCTTGAACAATTTGAAGATTATTCTTGACATATCTTGAGGAATATGGGAGGGAAAATTTTGGGGTACAACAATTGCCCCTGTTCAATCTTCTTAAACCTGAGGATGTAGATTGGCTTGCGTGCCTTTCGTGATCCGAAGGTGGAAGATGATTGAACACTAAAGTGCCCAGAAATTTGCACTCGCATAGTGTAGTATCAGCAATGTGATATCGGGAATGGGCTTACAGATGCCATTTGGAGAGATGATGGATAGGAGGATGGGCTTACAGATGCCATCTGGAGATGTTACAGAATCTTGTCGGGGATGGGCTTATAGATGCCATCTGGAATGTGATCGTTGAATTGTAATTTGGTAGGTTGAAAGAAGGAACCTGTGTAGGGTTGCCTGATGATGAGTCTGTGTAAATCTACATCTGAGAGAGAAGGAACCGGTGTAGGGTTGCTTCATGATGGTCAAGTAGATAGTTGTCCTACCTGGTTTCAGGTATTAATCTATAATCCATCGTCCACAGATATTTCCTGGCTAGTTACAGGTATTGATCTGGAACTTGAAAAAGGTTGGCCGATGAGATAGTTGTCCTGGCTGGTTTCAGGTATTAATCTCTGACCTGAAAAATAAAGATAGTCTTCCTGGCTTGCTACAGGTATTGATCTTCAATCTCTTCATGTAGATAACTTTCCTGGCTAGTTACAGGTATAGATCTACAATCAGTCGTTCACAGATATTTCCTGGCTAGTTACAGGTGTTGATCTGGAACATAAGAAAGGTTGGTCGAGGAGATAGTTGTCCTGTCTGGTTTCAGGTATTAATCTCTGACCTAAGAAAGAAAGATAGTTTTCCTGGCTTGCTACAGGTATTAATCTTCAATCTCTTCAATGTAGATAACTTTCCTGTCTGGTTTCAGGTATAGATCTACAATCAGTTGTCCACAAATATTTCCTGGCTAGTTACAGGTGTTAATCTTGAACTTAAGAAAGGTTGATGGTAATCATCTTTTGATTGACCTTTTCCTGAAAAGGAAAAACATTAGTTACATGCAATGTCATGATGTATGAAATGCATGATGTTCTCAAAATGAGATCGTGTCGTATGCACTTTATCATGTATGTAACTAGGAGATATGAAATGTGAAATGCTTATGAATGTATTTTCATCTGGGAAAATAAATCCTTGATGAATGTCGGGGAGTCTGTTAAATCCTGGGCTGATGTTGAAGAGTATGGTTGAATTCTTCGTTTCCACTGGGGATGATGAACAAAGATGATTGCAAGAATAAACCGGTAGGAGAAGATGACTCCGTTGGGGAATAAACCTGGTGAAGAGATTACTCTGCGGGGAATTACTCTGTGGGAAGAGATGCTTCGCTGAGATTTTAATGATAACTCTGCTGGGGACTTCGTTGATAAGCTCTGTTGGGGATTTTGATGATGAACTTCGCTGGGGGATAGAAAGAACTTCGCTGGGGATGATCTTTCAGTTGCAACTTGCCGAGGATAACCCAGTTAGACTCTGGTGGGGAGTAACCTTCTGAATATGGCTGGTGAGATACATTTGTATTCTGCAGGGGACAAGCTTCCAGAATCTACTGGGTAAGATGATTCAACTCTCCTGGGGAAACATTTTGGACTGTATTGGGGAAATGGCTCCATTGGGGGTATCTTGTATTCCGCTGGGGAATAATCTTATATTTCTGTCGAGGAATATTAAGACTGCCGGGGATGCTTGCTGAGGAATATCTGTATACTCCGCTGGAGAATATTAAGATCTACTGGGGATGCCCAACTTCTTCAGGACTGATGGTAGACCTACTCTGCTTGGGGGAGAGTATTGCTGACTTACTGGGGATACTGTGCCCTTTTTTAGGGCTGATGGGAGACCAACTCTGCTTGGGGAGAGTATTGTTGAATCTTGTCTTACTCTGCGGGGAGTGAAGGTATCTTGGTCATATTCTTCAACTGAACCTACCCTGGTACCTTGGTGGACAAAGCAACTAGATCGCTTAGACAATTCTTATTGCCCCTATTTCCGATGTCACCCGTAATTAGTCCTTTGTTTCGTATGCAAATATTCATAAGCAGCAATTAATGTCAAATGCATATATAAAAAATGAACATTGGACGTTCTTTGCAAAACAAAACAGATAAAGTAAAAACAATTTGCAATTTGTCTGAAAAATGAACTTGTATTGATTTTGAAGTTTGCCTGTAAATAGGCGTTTTTATACAAGAGGCTGACGTCCTAGTAAGAGAACGCCGCCAAACAAATAGGATTTATACAATTTGTAAAAAGAAAACAAAACAGCTATTTGAAAAATCCCACTGGGTTCCAACTCTGCTATCGCCTTTATGTCCTCAAGCGTCCCATCACTTTGCTGCTCAGTTGAAGAGGAATCTGATTGATTGGTGCCGCCCGAGCCTGATGGTCGATACCGAAGTCTGGATGCAGGGTGATCCAATGAGACATAGTATTACGCTTATCCCTAACTTTTGCCTGGACCGCCCTTTCGGGTTTTCAGTCCACCGGGATACCCATTTTTGCCCAAGCCGCCTTTTCAGGTTTTCGACTTGCCGGATGTACAGATTTTTTTATTATTTTCATCCCTTATTTTTGCCCGAACCCTTTTGGTTCACCGGGAAGCCCTTATTTTTTCCTAGGCCAGTCGACCTAGCGGGTCTTTAATCATGCGTAGTATCTTTTTACTATGTTTGCATTGACGGGGTGAGGAAGGTCGTCACCATCCATGGTGGTTAGAATCATAGCTCCTCCTGAGAAGATGTTCTTAACCACAAATGGCCCTTTGTACGTAGGGGTCCATTTGCCCCTGGGATCACCTTGAGGTAGAATGATGCGCTTGATTACCAGGTCCCCGACTTGATACTCTTGCCGTCTGACTTTCTTGTTAAATGCCTTGATCATCCGTTTTTGGTACGTCTGACCATGACAAATAGCAGTGAGTCTCTTTTGGTCGATTAGGTTTAGTTGATCAAGTCGGGTCTGGATCCAGTCATCTTCGCTCAAACCTGCATCCTTCATGATCCGGAAAGAGGGTATCTGAACTTCAATAGGCAGGACTGCCTCCATGCCGTATACCAAGGAGTAGGGTGTTGCCCCTGTTGACTTCCGTGCTGAGGTACGGTACCCATGAAGAGCAAATGGTAATATCTCGTGCCAATCTTTGTAGGTCACTGTCATCTTCTGCACAATCTTCTTGATGATCTTATTAGCTGCTTCTACAGCCCCATTCATCTTCGGCCGGTAAGGAGAAGAGTTGTGGTGCTGTATCTTGAATTGCTCACAGAGCTCAGTGATCATCTTGTTGTTAAGATTGGTACCATTATCCATAATGATCCTCTCTGGTACACCGTATCGACAGATCAGATCATGTCGAATGAACCGTGCCACGACGTTCTTGGTTACGGTGGCAAAGGAAGCTGCTTCAACCCACTTCGTAAAGTAATCAATTGCTACCAGGATGAAGCGATGCCCGTTGGATGTCGTAGGTCTGATCTCGCCGATCATATCAATGCCCCACATTGCAAAAGGCCAAGGTGTTGTCAAGACGTTTAAAGGAACTGGAGGAATGTGCACCTTATCAGCATAGATCTGGCACTTGTGACATGTCCGAGAGTGTTGATAACAGTCGTCTTCCATTATAGACCAGTAATATCCTGCCCGAAGGATTTTCTTTGCCATGGTATGTCCACTGGAGTGAGTTCCGAAGGTACCTTCATGCAGCTCTGTCATGATCCTTTCTGCTTCGATCTTATCCACACAGCGCAGTAAGGTTGAATCATGGTTTCGTTTGTAAAGGATGTCATTGCTGAGGAAGAACTTTTCCGCGAACCTTCTCAGAAACTTTTTGTCATTAACTGATGAGCCCTCGGGATATTCTTGAGCTTTGAGGTACCTCTTCACTTCATGATACCAAGGTTTTTCTGTTACCTCTTCGGTCTCAAGATCACAGCAATGTGCAGGTTCATCCAATTTCCAAATAATGATTCGGGGAGCCTCGTTGTCCCATTTGACTTTGAACATAGAAGACATCGTAGCTAGCGTATCCGCCAACTGATTCTCCTCTCTTAGGAAGTGTTCAAAGGTTATCTCCTCGAAATGGGGAAGCAACGTCAATACATACTCCTTGTAAGGAATAAAATTTGGGTGTTTCGTATCCCACTCGCCTTTGATCTGACTGATCACGAGAGCGGAATCTCCGAAGACACTCAAAAACTTGATCCTTATGTCAATTGCAGCTCGAAGACCCATAATGCATGCTTCATACTCCGCCATATTGTTGGTGAAGTTGAAACATAGTCGGGCGGTAAGTGGAGTATGAGAGCCCTTAGGAGATATGATCACATCGCCAATACTGTTACCCAAAGCGTTTGAGGCTCCGTCAAAGTGCATAGACCATCGGGATCCTTCCTCAGGTCCTTCATCCGGTCCAGGTATTTCACAATCAGTCACTACCATGATATTCTCGTATGGAAATTCAAAGTTCATAGATTGGTAGTCATCCACTGCCTGATGTGCCAAATGGTATGCCAACACACTTCCCTTGATTGCTTTTTGGGTTGTGTATTGGATGTCATATTCAGTCAAGATCATCTGCCATCTTGCTATTCTTCCGGACAAGGCAGGCTTTTCGAAGATATACTTGATTGGATCCATTTTTGAAATCAACAGAGTAGTGTGAGTCAACATGTACTGTCTCAGCCGGTGAGCAGCCCATACCAAAGCGTAGCAAGTTTTCTCGAGCAGTGAGTGTCGGGTCACACAGTCGGTAAACTTTTTGCTAAGGTAATAAATAGCATGCTCTTTTCGGCCAGACTCGTCATGCTGCCCCAGCACACACCCCATTGAGTTGTCCAGTACTGTCAAGTATAAGATTAGAGGTCTCCCTTCAACTGGTGGCATAAGAATGGGTGGCTCTTGGAGATACTCTTTGATTCTTTCGAAAGCGGCATGACATTCATCGTTCCAACGTACTACTTGATCTTTCTTCAGTAGCTTGAAGATTGGTTCACAAGTAGCAGTTAGGTGCAAGATGAATCGGGCAATGTAGTTCAGCCGTCCTAGAAAGCCTCTGACTTCTTTCTCAGTCTTGGGAACTGGAATCTCTTGTATGTCTTTTACTTTGGCAGGGTCCACTTGAATACCTTTGTCGCTCACGACGAAGCCTAGCAATTTTCCAGATCTTACCCCGAAGGTGCACTTGTTCGGGTTTAATCTCAGCTTGTACAACTTCAACCGGTCAAATAGCTTCTGTAGATGGTCAAGGTGCTCCTCCTCAGTTTGGGACCTTGCAATCATATCGTCGACGTATACTTCGATCTCATGATGGATCATATCATGAAACAGAGCAACCATGGCACGCTGATACGTTGCCCCAACATTTTTCAACCCAAAAGGCATGACCTTGTAGCAAAAGGTGCCCCACTGAGTAACGAAAGTGGTCTTTTCCATGTCTTCAGGAGCCATCTTTATCTGATTATAACCGAAGAAACCGTCCATGAAAGAGAATACCTTATGCTGAGCAGTGTTTTCAACTAGAACGTCGATGTGAGGCAGAGGAAAGTCATCCTTGGGGCTCGCCCTGTTCAAATCCCTGTAATTAACACACATTCTGACCTTACCATCTTTCTTCGGCACCGGAACCACATTGGCAACCCACTGAGGGTAAGAAGTCACTGCTAGAAAACCGACGTCAAATTGTTTCATAACCTCAGCTTTGATTTCCTCGGACATCTCTGGACGCATACGGCGAACCTTCTGTTTTACCGGAGGGCATTCTTCCTTGGTAGGCAAGTGATGAACCACAATGTCGGTATCCAACCCAGGCATATCTTCGTAGGACCAGGCAAAGATTTCCCCGTAGTCATGCAGCATCTGAATCAACTGTTGCTTCACACTAGACTCCAGATTGGCACCAATCTTAATTTCCTTTCTATCTGTCTCAGTACCCAGATTTACCGTTTCCACTGGCTCTTCATGTGGCTGAATAGCCCTCTCTTCCTGAAGTAACAGTCTTGCAAGCTCACCAGGCACTTCGCAATCATCTTCACCTTCGTCTTCGGCTAAGTTGATCGGATTTTCGAAGTCATAACTGGCAGTAGCAGAGTCGTTACCAGTGAGATCCAGAGTGGATTGGGACCTATATATGTGTGTGTGTAAATAGATGTTTTGCAATATATAATAAAGAAAGACAAGGAGCGCAAGATTTGAAATGCAAAAAACGTCCAATGCTTTTATTAATGATATATGAAAATGACACACAAAAGCCCTCACAAATGAAGCCACGGTGCCCCGGGTAAGACACCGGGCCATAAAGTTTCAAATTATTGTCTGTTACAAATTCAAAAAAAAGGAGTTCATTACTGAGTGACAAAAGTAATAGGTATGAAGTCTTTTGCCGTCCAATTGCTTGGTCCACCGTCAGTCGTAGGGTAGATCCAGTTGTCGAATTCAGATTCCTCCACGTCATCTTCAATGGCATTTACTCCCGAGTTGCTGATGAATACAGGAGGTCTTCCAATCTTCGCACTACGAACAACCCTCTGAGCTTCTGCAGTGAAACCCAAACCAAACTTGTCAGTCTTCTGAGTAAAATCAGGAAGTCGGCCCCAGTTTGCATACTCACCCTTCTCAACAACAGCCCGGGCATCCTTTAAGGAAGCCATCTTCAAAGGAGGATCTTCAATCACAGTCTCGGCTGACGCCAGTGTCTGAGGAACCTCTTCGAAGTGTTGAAATGGAGTCTCAATGAACTCCCCATCCATTTCTATGTACCGGAACGAGTTGAGGTGGCTGACCATATACTCTTCCTCCCCCTGCACCGTCACAATCTTCCCTCTGACCGGGTATTTCAGCTTCTGATGTAGTGTGGAGGTCACCGCTCCAGCTTTATGGATCCATGGACGACCCAGCAAACAAGAATAGGAAGGCCGGATGTCCATCACATAGAATGTAGAATCGAAGACCTGAGAACCAACCCTGATTGGAATGTCGACTTCGCCATGCACCATCCTTTTAGACCCGTCAAAGGCCCGGACAACAATGTTACTTGGCTTTAGCTCCAACCCCTCGCAATCCAACCTGTCTAGAGCTTTCTTGGGTAAAACGTTCAATGAGGACCCAGTGTCAACCAACACATGTGCAAGAGTAGTGCCCCTGCATTCAATAGAGACATGCAGGGCATCGTTATGGTTCTTCCCTTTAGCAGTCAGATCAGCGTCGGAGAAACCCAAACCATTATCAGCAGTTAAATTGGCCACACAATCGGTGAACTGATCAGCTGACGTCTCTTGTGGCACGTGGGTCGTCTTCAGGAAGGTAATCAAAGCCTTGGCATGGGCCTCTGAACACAATAATAGTGATAGCATAGAAATTTTAGATGGGGTGTGCCCCAGTTGCTCAACTACGTTAAAATCACTCTTCTTGATAATCTTAAGAATCTCTTCCATTTCCTGCTTGGAAGCTTCAACATTGATGGTCTTTGGTGCCTCCGTCTGGGCAGGCATATCAGTAGCGATCCCTTTGCCCCGAGCGTCAGATGACTCGACAGCAGGGGTAGAAATAGGAACTTGGTCAGGAAGAGAAATAGGCACACTTGCAGGTGTGATGACAATAGGTCTCTGGATAGTTGGTGGAGCAATATCAGGTGAGAAAAGCCTACCGCTGCGGGTGACTTTGGCAGGCTCGGTGATGTTGCTGACGCCGGTACTAGTATCAAACTCTTTTTTAACTCCAAGCACATAAACATCTGCCCCATAGTGCCACGGGACAGCTTTGTCAGATGTATAGAGGATGGGCCCCGGAACAGTGATGATTATGGGTGCAATCTTCTGAACATGCATAATTTTGACAGGCTTCCTCGGGGGAGCCTTGGGAGAATTGTTGAAAATGGTTAAAATGGAAACTTCTTCAGTAGGGGTAGCAGGAACAACAATCTTTTCAAACAGGATTTCTTTATTATCCATCAGGTTTTGGATACCTGACTTCAAAGATGGGCAACCAGTAGGTGAAACGGAACACGGATGGCAACCTTCACTACATCCCGGAAATAAACTGGCTAGCAACAGGTTCCTCTTGACAGTCAACAGCGGAGTAACAATGTCATCCACAGAGGCTACAAACAGGTCTTCCTCTACAGCATTCACTCCATGCTTGGGCATGGGAGCAGTCACAACATTGGGCCTTTCGGGTGCCTCGAACTCTATCTCTTTAGTATCAATTAGGTCCTGAACCTTATTCTTCAGAGCCCAACAATCATCTGTAGTATGCCCCGGGCTGTCAGAGTGATAAGCACAACGGGCGTTGGGATTTTACTTTGGGGATGTTGTGTTTACAACCTTCAGAGCTTCTTTTATAGTCACCAGATTGGTTTTCAGTAACTGTGGCAATATCTGGGACAAGGTCATACTGAGTCGAGTAAACTGCCTTCGGGGTATCTCACCCCTTTGTTGGTTATGATGCTGAGGAGCAGGAGCAGGTTTTGAAATTATCACCGCATTGACAGCTTGGCGATGTTCCGGTCTATTCTATCTCCTTGAACCATAGACAACACTGGATTCCTTCTTGAATGGTTTCTTTTCAGTGCTCGAGGAGGCACCCTTCTGTATCTTCCCAGACTTGATACCAGCTTCAATTCTCTCACCCGTCAAGATAAGGTCTGTAAACCCGGCTGAAGAATTTCCAATCAAATGGTTGAAGAACGGACCAGATAGGGTCCCCAAGAACATATCAACAAGCTCACGGTCAGTTAAAGGTGGCTGCACCCTTCCAGCCAGGTCTCTCCACTTTTGAGCATACTCCTTAAATCCTTCACTCGCCCCTAATGACATACCCTGGAGTTGGGTACGCGTAGGAGCGAGGTCGGAATTATATTGATATTGCTTATAGAACGCAGTAGCCAAATCCTCCCAGTTGCGAATACTGACTCCATCCAGCTGATAGAACCATTCGAGTTAAGTCCCTGAAAGACTATCCTAGAAGAAATGGATCCACAAATTCTTGTCAGTGGTGTAAGGATGGATCTTCCTTACATACGACCGGAGATGCAGCTTTGGACAGGAAGCTCCGTCATATTTGGCAAAGGCAGATGCCTTGAACTTATGGGGAATCACCACCCCAGAGGATAAGCCTAGGTCTCCAAAGTCCAACCCGGGCACATTTTGTATCTCCATAGCACTTAAGCGGTCCTCCAACTATTTATACCTATCCTCAGCAGGAGGATACTGTTCTTCATCATAATCTGTCTCGTTGTCGGAGACCACGGGACTAGGAACCCTTCTCTCTTGTGGGTTGTCTTTGCCTACATATGAGGTAGTCAGCTCAACCTCATTCTGCAGTCCATTCCCAAATCTGCGTCCAATGTTGAACAAGACGATCCTCTTCTTCTTCTTCTTCCTCTCTTTCAGAATTAGAGTCTTCAAATCCTGTTGACCCTGGGCTAGGCTCATAACCAACTCTTGGAACTTGGCATTCTGGGCCTAGAGGGCCTTGATAGCTTGTTCAGTGGAAGGTTCGGCAGACATGATGATTGTTGAAATAAACAGTGAAGAAGATAAGTGACCTGTAAAAGGAGTACCTGTTATGCATATGATGAAATGAAATGCGTATGATTTATGTTTTCAAAGACAATCGGGATTCAACTTTGTAGACAAAAAAGGAAACACACTTTATTAGATTTAACTTCGGAATTTAAATTGTTCAACAAATTGCCCTTAGGCGTTACAAGAATGGAAATACTGAAAAGTAAATAAAAGTTGTAAAAGAAACATCCAAGGCCCATCAATGCTCCCATGGCCTCTTCTTCTTAGTGCGGATATAGTCATTCAGGATCCGCTCATTCTCCAATTGCTTTGTCAGCTTCTGGATCTTCTGTTCCTGTTCATTGAACCTTTCCCAGTAAGAATCCTGTTCTTCCTGTAGTTGCGCCCAAGACCTCTTTAATGTACCAATATCAGTGGGTATCTGAGGATGGAGAACAGTCGGAGGAACCCCGTCTTTATCAGCAATTTCAAGAGTAATAGGCCTGACAGCTTCGTATGGCATACCTAACTTCTGAGCACGGATGCGGACCCATCTGAAGTAGGATTCCATTGGTAGAGAAGTCTTTGGTCCCAACTCATGTGGGTCAGCTTTGTGAACTCTATCCCAAGCCCGGATGAATCTACGACGCAGCTCGTCACTATCTACCTAAAACTCAAAACTGATGTGAGGTATCAACATCTCATGAGGCCCCTCTCTTCTGGCTCTTCCAAATTGACGGAGAGCTAAACATGGGTTATAAGAGATTCCTCCCTGGGTTCCGATCAATGGAACATTAGGATACTCTCCACAACGATCAATAACTGCCACCTCATCTAAACCTCTGAGAGTCTAAATGATGTCATTATCAGTGAGAGACATTATCCTATGAGCCCAACCCCCTTCCTTCTTTGTTCTTCAATACGAACTTAGGGAGGTGCGAAATAAACCACCTCACCAATAAAGGAGCACAACACTACAAAGTTCCCCGTCTTCGGGCAGTACGAGCATAGAGTTGTTGCAGGATATCACCCAAGAGAGTGGGTACAGGGTTCCGAGAGATAAAGATCCTTATGGCGTTGACATTAACAAAGGTGTCAGGATTTGGAAACAATACTAGACCATAGATTAAGAGAGCCAGAATGTCTTCGTACGCCCTGAAGTCTAAGTCATTCCAGAAACTATTAGCTTTGCCAACCAGAAACTTAGCCAAAAAGCCCTTAACTCCCCTTCTAGTCGCCCAGTTAGCCATTACCTCTTCTTTGGTCAAGGGAAGGGCTGCAGCAATCTCTTCAGGCCTAAGAGTCTTCTCCCAACCAGTGAACGGAGTCTGTTCCAAAACAGGGATACCAAGCAACTCAGAGAATTCTTCCAGGGTAGGGACCAGCTGGAAGTCTTGAAAAGTGAAGCAATGGTATAAGGGATCATAAAACTGGACCAGGACACTCATCATTTGTTGGTCCCACTTTGAAGTGACTAAACCGAGAAGAGAACCATGCCTCATGATGAAGTAAGTAGTGTTTGGAATCCTGTCAACCAATTATGTAAGCAAAGCAGGTGGTTGAACAAAGTTGAGCCGAATAGTGTTCCTACGCACAGGTATCATAATGTCCTACAAAACAGAGCAAAGATGAAACCCTCTTGTCTTTGAAATGGGTTAGTCCTCATGCAGGATGCATGCAATGTTATGATGTTATGATGTTATGATAAAGGCGCACCACAAGTATTCGCAAGAGGCAAACATGGTAAAGGCACACAAGTCACACAAAAGAGCCCTTAGATTTCAGGCTGGCATGAAGTTTAGGTACTACCCTCTTTCAGTTTCAGTTGGTTAAGACCTGTCCTAGAAATAGTAACTGGGTTCTAGAGGATCTCAATATCACTGACTACCCTCCATCGGTCATAATTCCAGTTTGGCAACCTTTTCTTGCAGCCGGAACCATCGCGAGAGTTTAGCCTCAATGAGCGTAGCATACTGCTACTGTTCTATGGCCAAGTTGGTCAATTTAAGGTTCTAAGGTCAGTTGGTGCTTAATGACTCCTCAGAAGACCCATATTCTCCTCATTCCAACACAAGGGATATCGGTACAGACCAAGGTGTCACACCAACGTAGCTACTGCTTCACCCGTGTCGGTATACGCCGGACAGGTCCCTCACAGTTTATTGCTACTTACCTAAAGGGTATTCCCCAGATCCGGGTTAGGATCTATAAAACTCCGATACAAGCCCACAAAGATAAATCATACAAAGCATATAATTGAAAACATGGTGGTCTAATCTTAAGGTACACCTCACTTATAAATGTCCCCAGCAGAGTCGCCAGTTCTGTGATCGGTGGAAATAGAACTGACTGTTTTGGAATGCTGGTTCGTGTTTGCGCTTAGCAAAATGTCGCAGTAAGCAAGAGTCGCCACCGTCTTTTATTTTCTCCAACAAGGAAAGGACAAAAGCACAGCAAAATTCCTTTTCGAGATGTTTCTCGGTTCGGGAGGTAGATTATAGAAAGGGAAGGTGTTAGCACCCTTTCTATCCGTGGTTATCCACGGGATCTTAGATACTTGATCACTATGTTTTCAAAAGATTTTTGCTTTTCTTGTGTCTGTGGGTTTTGAAAAAAAGTTTTGTTTGAAAACTTCGTTTTAACTCCTGTATCTGTCCTCAAGAGTGTATGAAGTGTTTGTTTGAAAACTTTTGTCAGAAAAGTGTAAGTGCGAAAAGTATTTTTGTTTTGAAAGAGCAAGTACCTGAGAACCTCTACCTACTCAAAAGAAATTAAGTTGTGTAAATGTCCTTTAGACAATGACATCCCACTATTGAGAAGTAGGTAGCACCGTCGTTGGAGTTTTCGGGTCAATTCGATTTATAGGGACATGTGGTCACTAAAGCAATAGTAGGACGCTTTAGCGGTAACCCTAATGTCTTAGATCATTTTTATTCGAGGCAACCGTTCGAGGCAACTTTTTGATCTTTAGACAGGAGGGCGACCTCTAAAACACCATATACTCAATGACCACGTCGAGGCAACCAAGTGAGGCGTACCCTAGGAGTGGCATGTGCGAGTGTGTCAAGTTTCAATTAAGTTATCTTTGTACATGTTATGGTGAGCTACGATTGATTTTATTTTTCAGAGAGATCTTGTCATGCATAGCCTAGTTAGCATACATCTAACAGTTAAATGTTGCGGAAAATAAAGCTAAACTATTACAAGGCGTCGGGTATTTACATCGCCAAAAACAAACCCTTTGAAAAAGTAAATTGCGGAAAATAAATAAAAGCGATAAAAAGTCCTAATTAACGCTATTACATCCTCGGAGCAAATACATAAATATGAATAAAAAATAAACATGCGCGAGGAAAATTGGATCGGAGAGTTTTTAGGGTTTTGACCCTTTTTTGAGAAAGAAAGAAATTTTGCTATTTTGCATTAAATTAAATTAAACCTAAAACTAATTAATTAATAAAAAGAAATATTTTTTGAGTTTTTTATGTTTTAAGGAAATAAAAAATAGAAAAAAATGATTAAAAGTT
Organism: Vicia faba; assembly: GCA_948472305.1. Classification (NCBI taxonomy): domain Eukaryota; kingdom Viridiplantae; phylum Streptophyta; class Magnoliopsida; order Fabales; family Fabaceae; genus Vicia; species Vicia faba. Next base: position 140,777 of record CATIWC010001589.1, on the reverse strand, counting down.
GTCAAGAACCCTAATTCTAATTTATTTTAGATTATTGTGAAAATATTGAAATTAACCTAATTAATTATGTTAGTATTTATTTACAAAAATAACTAATTAAAGGGTGAAATTAATTTTAATAAAAAGTATTATATTTTAGTTTTCTGAATTTATTATGAAAAAAATTAATTGGGTTAATTAAATAATAATAATAATTAGTAGTAAAATAATTAAATGAAAAAAATATAAGAAGAAAAAAAAAAGAATAACACAGGGGGTGTTGGCCCAATTAGGAGGTGTATTAGAAATCTGAAGCCCATTGACAATTCCAGCCACGTTTGACTTTTCTGGATTGTCCATGCATGTGTTGACTAAGGACCATGATAGTCCCTCCATCTAGGCCATTGGATTTATGCCTGAAGCCACATGGCGCATGGATATTGGAGGCGCATGGTGAACTGCCTTTGGAAATCTGCATGTAAATATGTCAAGAAAAAAGAAACAAATGTTTTGGGGGGACCTGGGATTCGAACCCAGGTCCCAATGATCATATGCACGTGTTCCTGCCACTCAGCCAAGTTGTTTAATTCATTAGTGGAATACAAGACAATTATTATATATGAAAAACAAGTCAATATGCTGAAATTATAAAAAACGCGCGCTTTTCAAATTGTCTAATCAGATGCTAACACGTCCTCGTCTTCTTCCTTTGTACCTGTAAAATAATATCAGATAGCGGGGGTTTTTAACCCCCACTATATACTACAAGAAAAAATAGCGATTAGCAATCCAGCAAATATAAATATTTCGCGAGGGGTACGTCTTGTTCGTCTGGTTCTCACGATCTCAACCATATGTCTCACTAGTCCTAATTTTTCCTGGATTGAAAAGCCCTAATTGGAAGCTTAAGAACCCTAGAAAATCGTTCATGGCATCTTTTGATTTATGGCGTTTCAGTTCAATTAAACCATACCATTAGCTTCGTATGGTTCCTTACAACACAAATCAAACACAAAAGCATGTTAAATATGCATGAATTAAGTTGTACGATTCTGAAATAAAAAAGCAAACTGTGAAACTGTGTATGATGATTCTGTGAGCTTTAGTGCGTGAATTCAAATGCAAATCACTCCCGACACTTCCTGCAATGTGTTTGAATCAATAGAATGCCTTGAATTGGCCTGGAATGCAAAAATCAGTTTTGACTTTTCTTTGAAATTCTTGAATATGCTATGGTCTGTTTCTGCAGCTTTTTTCACGTCCCCTACGTCAGGTTAGCTTGCATATATATAGGGCAACTGAATTAGGTCAAAAGCTGGGTAAAAATCCATGTGCAATGGTGATTGAATCTTTGATTGGAAATCAAATCTTTTTGATTTTTCATGATTGGAAATTGTTGCCAAATTTGGAGATTTTTGTATCTTTGACTTGTGCACGAATTTGCCAGCAAATCTTGACCATATTTGCTTCACAAATTGATTGAAAAATCAAATCTTGCATTTTCCTACAATTTAAATGAATTAAATGAATTAATATTAATTAAAAATCCAATTAATCAATAAAAATAATAAAATAAATCCAATTAAGCTTGGTGGGTCGTGCATAGGTCATGGATGAAGTTTCAACAAGAGATTTGAGGCCCATTAGCAAAAATAAGGTGTTTTGAGCAAAGTTGACTTTTGCAAATTCATGAAAATTTCCAAACTTCTCCAATGCACAACTTGCTCAATTTTGATCATATGACCATGTTCTTGGACATTTTGGAAAGCTATTGAAGTCCTCTAACAAATGCCTTTGGTACCATGTCATTTGGATTTACCAATCTCAAGTTATGGCCTTTGACTCAAAGTGCATTTTTGTTGACTTTTGAATTTGACCTATAATGTAAAAATTGATAACTTTTTGTGAGAGCATTTCTTGGACTTGGAGTGTGAAGATGGATTGTAGGAAATGGAATCCTCTTAAAAATGAGCATTGGATGGAATTTTTCTGATAAACCATGAAGAAGTTATGCCCTGGTCAAGATACAGTTGACTTTTCTGCTGTCCAAAAATAGTAACTTTTTGCATCTTGATGATTTTTGAGCTATCCTTGTGGAATCATGATCAAGACTTGATCAAATGATGATTGTGAGTTCAAAATAAGATGTTGACCAAAAATTCTGACTTTTGACTGCAAAATGACCATTTTCCCTTGCAGTTGACTGTAGGTCAAATGAGGCTTTTGACTGTGCAAATTGGCACTGTGAGTCTTGAAACTTGGCATGTAGGTGCTTGAGAATGTATATAGGCCTGTGAGACTTGATTGAACCATTGGAAACCCAAAATTCCATGAAAGAACCAAAACCCTAATTTCAGTTGTCTTAGGAGGTGATTTGACTGTGCAACCCTTGAGCAGTCTTGAACAATTTGAAGATTATTCTTGACATATCTTGAGGAATATGGGAGGGCAAATTTTGGGGTACAACAGTCATGTTATGCATGTTGAGTATCTTGGCAAAACAAAAGCAAAACAAAATATCATAGTCCCTCGATGACGCTATCTTGGTTGCCTATACAAAATGATCTAGTCCCTAAAAAATTTGCTAAAGATACTTAGCACAATTGCTATCATGGTCCATACGATGACCCGCGCCTGTCCCGTTTAACATCCAAATACAAGGTTGTTTACCAAATGTAATGGTAAAACAACACTGTCAAAAGGGTTAAAAATGTGTAGGAAAGATCTTTGAGTAAAATAGGGTAGACAACTCTTAGTTACTTGATCAAAACTTGCAAAAACATCCTTGCTATTTTCAAACACACTTCACAACACAATTTCAAAACATTTCCCAAAACAAACTTTCAAACATTGAAATATCTTTTCAAAAGACAAACACCTTTGTATATATTCAAACAAGAATCATTACAAAGGTTGCCTAGACATGGCCTCTTTTCAAAGCATTTTCAAAAACCACACACAAAGCACCATTTCAAACAATTGAAAAGCAAAAGCAAGTGATCTAAACAAGTAACTAAGAGCCCATGGATAACCATGGATGAAAAGGGTGCTTTCACCTTCCCTTTTCATAATCTACCCCCCGAACCCGAGAAAACATCTCAAAGGTCTTTCCTATGCTTTTTGACCTTTCCTTCGGATAAAATAAAAAGTTGGTGGCGACTCTTGCTAAACTGAAACATTTACGAACACAAACGCAAAACCTCAAGTCAGTTCTCCCACCGTATCACAATCGGCATTGAACCCCCCAGGTCTTTTGACACTCTCCTCGAAAAAGCTCGGGCATACATGGACTACGAGGAAAAAGAGGCAGCTAATAGAGCCCGCGATTCTAGGAACCGTGGACCAACTACCATCCAACGGCACCATGATGCGGGCCCTTCTCGACAGACTGGGAGAAGAGAAGGGAGGAGAAACCTCGTGATCCCCGCGAGCACAAAGGACTAGTCAGACGGTTCACAGAGTACACCCTACTGACCGCTTCTCACGAGCCTATCCTTACGGAGTGCTCCAACACTGAGTTCAAGGACAGCAGTGTCAGGAATCCTCGACCCGCCCCTGCAAAACCTGGGGCCGACATAACAAAATATTATCAATACCACCGGAGCCACGGTCATCTAACCAAAAACTACGTCCACCTGAAAGAAATCAAGAGCCTTAGGTAGCACAGGCACAACGACACCCCTCGCCAGGATACCCGCGAGGTTAATGAAATCAAGACGGATACCCTACCATCCGATGAATCTGGTCCCCTCCAGGTAGCCTTATGTGTCTCAAGGCTCGAGGACTTCCACATCCCCGACAGCCTTAAAGATGAGGAATCTTTATTCACCCGTAGCAGATGGGAGAAGTTACCCTCCGCCATGGTTATATCTAGCGGGGGATTCAATAACATCTCAGTAAATTCAGCAAAGAGGAAACTCAATAAGCTGGTAGACGCAACCCCGATCTAGGTTGTAACCCTTGAAAGATTTAAGGGGAGATCTGAGCCAATCACCTTCTACCTCGAGGAGCTTCCCGATGGATCCCTAAACTCAAGTATTCTTCTGCTGGTGAGGGCAAAGATGGACAACTTTGATGTACATTGCATCCTGGTCGACGAAGGAAGTTTCATCGACGTGATGTACACCCACCTGTTCTGCACCCTGCAGCTCGACGATACCCACCTGTCACCATACGTGGGGTCCGACCTACAAGGATTTAACGGTTTAACCTCTAAGCCATGGGGCTACGTCGAGCTCTTTGTCACATTCAGGGAAGAAACTATATCCCGACAGGTCAAATTGCAGTTTCTGGTGATCGATTTCCCGTCTCTCTACAACTGCATCCTAGGGAGACCAACACTGGCCGAGCTGACCATCGTACCCTCCATGGTGCATTTAAAGATGAAGTTCTACACCAAGAGGGCCCGCGTCGCCACCATCCATGAAGACATTTCAGTTGCCAAGAGATGTTTCAACGTGGCTTCCAAAGGGAAAAACATGGTCGACACTGCGACACGAACTACTAAAAAGGTAACCACTTTGACAACAGTGGCTATCTCTGCGGATAAGCCTGCTTGAATTGAAGAATAGCTGACTCCAACAAAGGTCATCTCCATTGCGCTCAACAACCGCTTTGACAAAGATGAAGTCGAAGTTCCCAATGGTGAACAGGATCCTCTCCGACCTATGCCAGACGGAGACTTCGAGTTCATCCCCTCGGTGAAGACCCGAACAAAGGTGTGAAGATCGGTGTCGGACTCCCCGACTTAGCAAGGAAACAACTCAAAGCCTGCTTGAAGGAGAACGTTGGTCTGTTTGTATGGAGAGCTGCAGAGATGCTCAGACTTGAACTTGAGGTCGCCGGTCACCAACTTGTTATGGATCTAGACGTTAGGGCAGTAGTACAACATAGGCGTAGGCAGTCTCCTGAAAAAGCGGAGGCTGCTGAAAAAGCTGTAAAAGACCTCTTAGAGGCCAATTTTATTTTTGAGGCCCGATATTCGACCTGGCTCTCAAACATTGTGCTTGTTAAGAAAAATAATAGAAAATGACGTATGGGTGTTGACTATACTGATCTTAATCGGGCATGTCCTAAAGATGCTTTTCATTTACCTAACATTGACATAACGGTCGACAACTCGGTCGTATACAAAATCTTTCCATTTATGGATGCCTACTCAGGCTATAATCAAATTCCCATAGCGATGAGCAACAAATATTGCGCCGCCTTCATGACCGGGTCGGGCAATTACTACTACAATGTAATGCCCTTCGGCCTAAAAAACACAAGAGCAACATACCAGCGGATGATGAACAAAGTCTTCCGCAGGGAGATCGGGGACATGCTCGAGGTATACATGGACGACATGATCGTCAAATCTCGAGCAGAAATCGACCATGCTGCCCACCTCAAAAGAGTTTTCGCCCAAGCAAGGCAATGCAAAATGAGATTTAACCCGGAGAAATGCACATTCGGGACTGAACACGAAATTGATGCCAACCCTGACAAATGTTGAGCATTCTCTAAGCTCCCCGCGTCAAGCTCGAAAAAATCCATACAAGTTGTGATCGGTGGAAATAGAACTGACTGTTTTGAAATGCTGGTTTCGCGAAATTTCGCGGTAAGCAAGAGTCGCCACCGTCTTTTATGTTCTCCAACATGGAAAGGACAAAAGCACAGCAAAATTCCTTTTTCGAGATGTCTCTCGGTTCGGGAGGTAGATTTATATAAAAGGAAGGTGTTAGCACCCTTTCTATCTGTGGTTATCCACGGGCTCTTAGGAACTTGCTCACTATGTTTTCAAAATTTGTTTGCTTTTCAAGTGTTTGTGGGTTTTGAAAAAGTTTAGTTTGAAAACTTATAGGTAACTCTTGTATCAGTCCTCAAGAGTGTATGAAGTATTTGTTTGAAAACTTTTTGAAAGTGTAGGTGCGAAAAGATGTTTTGGTTTTTTGAAAGAGCAAGTACCCAGGAGAAATCTACCTACTCTAAGGAATTAAGCTGTGTAAGAGTCCTTTAGACAGTACTATCCCACTATTGAGAAGTAGGTAGCACCGTTGTTGGAGTTATTCAGGTCAATTCGATTATTAGGGACAGGTGGTCACCAAAGCAATAGTAGGACGCCTTAGCGGTAACCCTAATGTCCTAGATCCTTTTATATCCGAGGCAACCGTTTCGAGGCAACTGGATCTTTAGACAAGAGGGTGACCTCTAAAACACCCTATACTCGACGACCACCTCGAGGCAACTAGTGAGGCGTACCCTAGGAGTGGCATGTGCATGTGTGTTGTTTTATATTTATCTTGTACATGCATCATTGTAAGCTACAGATTGATTTTATTTTCATATAAGTCTTGTCATGCATATTAACAGTTAAGAGTGCGGAAAGTTGAATCTACGCTATTACAAGGCGCGGGTATATACATCGCCAAAAACATAACCCGTTTGAAAAATAAGTGCGAGAAAGTAAAAGAAAACGATAAAATCCTAATTAACTATTACATCCTCGGAAACAGATACATAAATATAATCAAAAAGAATTAAAGCGCGAAAGAAATTAAATCGGGAACGTCTTAGGGTTTTGACCTTTTTTGAGAAAAGAAAGTAATTTGTCCTTTTTTGCAATTAATTAAATATTAAAACTAAACCTAATTAATTAAATAATTAAAAGAAAAAGATGTTTTTGTGTTTTATGTTTTTTATAAAAATAAAATAACAAGAAAATATGATTGAAAATTGTCAAACCCTAATTCTACATGATTTTTATTTATTGTAAAAAGATTAGAGTTAACCTAATTAACAAAATTAATTAATTTACATTTTATTTACAAAAATAATTATTAATAGTGAAAATAATAAATAAGAAAAAATAAACAATATTTTAAGTTTCTGATTTTATTATGAAAAATAATTTATGAATTAATTAAATAATAGTAATAATAATTATTAAAAGAAAATAAAAAGAAAGAAAAAAAGAAATAGAAAGAAAACCCGGGGGGTTGATGGACCCTTTAGGAGGTGTGTTTGTAACTTTCAAGCCCATTAAGCCACAAGCCTGCTTTGACTTTCTGGCTGTCTAGCGCATGGTTGACTGATGAATATGGTAGTCATCCATCCCTGGCCTTTGGATTCACCTTTGTGGCCACTTGGCATGCTGATTTGTGAGGTGTATGATGGACCCTCTTTGGAAACCTGCACACAAGCGTATAAAGAAAAATAATATGGAATTTTGGGTGGACCTGGGAATCGAACCCAGGTCCCAGTAGTTACCAGACACATCATCAACCACCACACCACGCTGCATGCTTTGTTAGTATAATGACTAATTAATATAATATATGAAACAAACACGTATGCTGTACACGCGCGCGTTTTTTTGAATGAACCAACCAGGCACCCCCACGTCACTGTCTTCTTCGCTGAAACCTGCAAATAATAAACAGATAGCGGGGGTTTTTAACCCCCACAAAATAGCATGACCAAAAATAGCGATTAGGCGTAGAAGCTATATAAATAGGGCGCGAGGGTTGGGTTTGATTCGTCTGGCCTTGACGAATTCAACCATAGGTCTTTCAAGGTCTGATTTTTCTTGTGCAGCAAAGCCCTAAATTTGAAACTTGGAAACCCTAAAATCCATTAATGGTGATTTCTGTTTCAATACACCATAATGCAATTCACCTATACCGTTAGCTTCAGAAAGGTGTTAGCAATGCAAAGCAATGATTATAACATGTTAATGATGCATAAAATGTGAGTTTCGATTCTGAAAAAGTTAAGCAAACCGTATCACTGTTCTTGCGCGTTTCTTGAGCTTTAAGGCTTGATTTTGATTGTAAATCGTTTCTCACACCTCCAACAATGTATTGGAATCAAGAAAAGGCTTTGAATTGTGTTAGAACTTGGAAAATAGATTTCAAGTTTTCTTTGATTTTTTTGAATATGGTTCTGGCTTTTGACAGCAGCTCCCACGTGAATGGAAGTAGGTTTAGCTTATGCACTTATAGTAGAATGGTTTTAGGTCAAATCTTGGTCCAAAAATCCATGGCATTATGGTTTGTATATTTGATTTTCAATCAAATATTTTTGCATCTTTTTGATTGCCAAAACTTGCTAATTTTGGAGATTTTGGTCCCCTTGATTGATACACGAAATCTCCATCATATGCTGACCAGTTTTTCTTCACAAAAAGATTTAGAAATCATATCTTGGTATTTTCCTACAATTAAATTAATTAAATGAATTAAAAATCAATTAAAAATCCAATTAATTAATAAAAATAAGAAAATAATTCAATTTAATCTCAATGGGTCGTGCATAGGCCTTGGACAATGTTTCAAGAAGGAATTTGAGGCCCATTAGCAAAAATGATGTGTTTTGAGCAAAGTTGACTTTTGCAAATTCATGAAAATTTCCCAACTTCTCCAATGCATATCTTGCTCAATTTTGATCATATGAACATGTTCTTGGACATTTTGGAAAGGTCTTGAAGTCCTATAACCAATGCCTTTGGTCCCATGTCATTTTGATTTACCAATCTCAAGTTATGGTCTTTTACTTAAAAGGCCTTTTTGTTGACTTTTGAAATTGACCTATAATGTAGAAATTGATAACTTTTTGTGAGAGCATTTCTTGGACTTGGAATGTGAAGATGAGTTGTAGGAAATGTCATCCCCTTCAAAATGAGCATTGGATGGGATTTTTATGATGAACCATGAAAAAGTTATGCTCTGGTCAAGTTACAGTTGACTTTTCTACTGTCCAAAAATAGAAACTTTTGCATCTTTGATGATTTTTGAGCCATGCTTGAGGAATTATGATCAAGACTTGATCAAATGATGATTGTGTGCTCAAAATAAGATGTTGACCAAAATTTTTGACTTTTGACTGTAAAATGACCATTTTTCCCCTGCAGTTGATTGTGAACCAAATAGGGCTTTTGACTGTGCAATTTGCCTCTGTGAGTCTTGAGACTTGACATGTAGATGCTTGGCAATGTTTATAGGCATATGAGACTTGATTGGACCCTTGAAAACCTCAAATTCACTGAGAGAACCAAAACCCTAATTTTGATTGGCATAGGAGGATGTTTGACTGTGCAATCCCTTGAGAAATCTTGAACCATTTGAGGATGATTCCTGATAAACTTTGAAGAATATGGGAGGGCAAATTTTGGGGTACAACACAAGTCCTAAATGGTATGCTCACCTTGCTTTCCCATTTTGTGGCGAAATCCGCGCAACACGCACTCCCGTTTTTTAAACTCTTGCCTAAAAAGGCGGCTTTCGAGTGGATTGAGGAGTGCGAGCAAGCCCTCCTCCATCTCAAGCGAAACCTTTCACAATCGTCCGTGTTATCACGGTCAGAGAGCAGGGAAACTTTGTTCCTTTATCTGGTCGTCTCCATCGAGGCCGTAAGCGTGGCTCTCGTCTGCGAGACACCAGACAGGCAGAAATCAGTGTACTTTACTAGCAAAGCATTACAAAGCCCCGAGGCCAGATATCAACAAATTAAAAAAGTAGCCTTAACCCTCATCAATGCGGAGAGGAAACTCAGATACTACTTTCTGGCCCACACAGTCGTCATACGAATAGACCAACCCGTGAGACAGCTCCTAGGTCGACAAGACATGGTCGATCGAATGCTGAAAGGGTCTCGAGAGCTTTCGGAGTTTGACTTTTAGTACAAGAGTAGGAAAGCCCTTAAATCCCAAGCATTGGCTGACTTCGTTGCGGAGATGACCACCCATAAAACCCCCACAAATGGGAAACACAAGTGGACCATCTTTGTGGACGGAGCTTCTAGCTCGACGGGAAACGGAGCAGGAATCCTCCTCAAAAACGAATGAGGTGTCGTGATCGAACATTCGCTCGCCCTGTCGTTTCCCACGTCGAACAACCAGACTGAATACGATGCCCTACTCGCGGGATTAATGTTGGCTGAAGATCTAGGTGCCCGAGAAGTACAAGTACTCACGGACTCCCAACTCGTTGCATCTCAAGTTCGAGGAAAATATCAGGTCAAGAATGATAGCCTCATCGAATACCTGAACCTAGTCAAAGAGAGGATGAAGAGGTTCGGCCGGGCGGAAATCAAACATGTATCCTACGAACAAAACACACGGTCCGACATACATTCAAAATTCGTGAGCACGAAGAAAAAAGGTGGGAACAGATCTGTCATCCAAGAATCCCTTTCTCGTCTGAGCACTGAAAAACCGACTGCACGACTCGAGGTAAATGCCACCGGGGACAGTTCGTGTTGGATGACTCTGGTATTTAATTATCTCACAAAAAGGGAATTACTTGATGACCAAAAAGAGGCCAATACGATCAAATGACGAGTCTGCTCTGACATAGTGGTCGAGCATAAACTCTATCAACGCAGATTCTCCATCTCATTCTTGAAATGCATCAAGAATTCCAAAGTCCCCGAGATCTTACGGGAAATCCATGAGGGAATTAACGCCTAACACTTGGGCGGAAGATCTCTGGCACGAAAGGTGCCGCGAGCAGGGTACTATTAACCCACCATGCAGCAAGACACAGAGGAGCACGTCAAAAAATGCGACAAATGTGAAAACACACGGACATGCACCTCGCACCCCCACATGAACTCAAAACATTGTCATCCCCGTGGTCGTTCGCCTGGTAGGGGATGGACATCATCGGACCATTCGTACAAGGATCATATCAAAATAAATTCCTGATCGTGGACATCGACTATTTCACGAAGTGGATAGAGGCCAAAGCCCTGGCCAGAATCACATCACACAACATCCTTCGTTTCTATAAGCGAAATGTGTTTTCCCGATTCGGCAGACCACAAGCGCTCGTCACTGGCAACGAGACATAGTTCACCAACCAAAGCTTCCAAGAGTTCGTCGTCAAGCTCGACACCAAGCAACACTTCATGTCCGTCGAACTTCCTCAAACCAACAGGCAAGTCGAGGCCGCGAATAGAGTTATCTTACGAGGACTCAAGCGCAGATTGGGCGAAGCCAAAAAGGGGTGGGTCAAAGAGCTACACAGCGTTTTATGGGCTTACCGAACGACACCACACTCGATGACCGGCAAAACCCCGTTTCAGCTAACCTATGGCACCGAAGTCATAATTCATGTGGAAAACATGGAGCCATCCAGGCGAACTGAAGTCCCTTTAGACGAGGAACAAAATGAATGGGCCCTAAGGGAAGAGTTCGACATGGTCGAAGAAATCCGATCAGGAGCGGCTCTTTGTGAAGCCACACTGAAATACTACATAACCCTGCGTCACGACACCAAAGTCATAGAACACGAATTACAGGTTGGTAGTCTAGTCTTGCTGAGAAATCAGAAAGATTTCCGTGAAAGAAAGTTGGCGGACAACTGTGAAGGACCGTACCCCGTCTGCGGGGCAACGGGCATAGGAGACTACTACCTCGAACGCCTAAGTGGAGAACCACTACCTCGACCATGGAACGCTACAAAGTTGAAACAATATTACAGCTAGGTCCCTGATAAACATTGGGGCCCAATAATCGACGTGCCCTCTCCGACAAATGACAGGGCTTGCTCGACTACGGAAGCATGTTGAGGTACGAACATAGCCTCCAACCAATAACAAAAGGCGGGTTTGTTGCTCATTGATCGAGCGGAACCTTAGCCCGACGGAGACACCTCGACCGAGCTCCACCGTCGAAGTACCCAACAGGCAGAACACCCAGCTGCTCACTATGGGCAGTTCACGCCACAAAGTCAAGACCCTAACCGCGATCTTGACCTCGTCCCTACGGACTCCTACTCTGCCTCCTCGACACATCGCAACACGTGTCGACCACATCTAAGGTCGAGCACAAACCTCCACCCATCGAAATTCCATGTTTCACGAAATAAACAAATCAAGCACAACAACAAGTAAACATTTAAACAATATAATAGAAAGACAAAAATAAAGGCATTCATGAGAGCCGACCACGAAGGCCGGTGTTATCCAAATATTACAAAAATACGGGCACGCAGACCCCGATACAACTAATTACAAATTATGGGCACGCAAGCCCCAAACATAAACAACCAAGTCATCAAGAAAATGTTAGTCACTCCTCGGAGTACCCTCTTCGGTCCCTGGCTCGGAAGAATCAGGAGGAGGGACTACCTTACCATCAACCACCTGAGACAAAACTTCGACACCTTCAGTATTGAGCCCCGGATTCAGCACGGCCAGCTGAACCATCGCGGTCTCAAAACTGTCATACAATGCGTCCACGCAATCCGACTCAAGGACCTGGATTTGAGCAGCCAGCTCTGCACGAGTCTTCAAGCTGGCGATTCCCTCGGGTTCATCTTCCGCGGGCAACATGGTTGTCTTCAAATCAGCGACCTCCTTCTCCTGGTTTTTCCTCTTAAGTAGCAATGAGTCCCTCTCCTCAGAGGCTTTAACCACCTTCTCCTTCTCTCTCGCCAACTCATTAGCCTGCGCCAAGAACTTTTCCTCGCTTCGCTCGAGAGCGACCTTTAACTTTTGCGCTTTTTTTTGAAGAGCCGCTTTCTCCGACTCCAGTTTGCTAACCATGGCAGAAGAACTGGCACCCTCACCTGCGAGGACGACAGCCATCCCTGCGACCTTCATCAAACCGACCATGCCCGAGGCCAGATGTTGCCTCCTACCTTCCTCATCGAGCCGCTTGATGACACTAGATTCACCATCAAACACGGCCAAGGTAAATCCTTCGAAGAAATCCTTCTCGATAAAGCAACGAGGAAGGGTAAAGGCCCGAGCAGCCGACCTGTCATCAGTCAAATCCACAGACACGCCTTCAGGGCGACTCCTCTTTTTTCCCGACACGGTCGCGCGCTAAGCGACATCACTAGGCTCCGACGAACCACTGGACTCGTCCCTGACCTGCTCGAGAATAGGGCCAAGGAGCGTAAGTTGGTTAGGCTTCACTAACCTCTTGATATTCTTTTTGTCCTGGGTCAACTTCAGTAAACGTTCACGATGCTCGGCCATATTACCTGCAAAAACAAAAACAACATGCTCAAGTTAGTATTACTAGAGGGACATACCCGAAACAAGTTAAAAACATAATGCAATAGAGTCACACGGACAGAGACCCAGAAGAACCACGACGTCCCCGTAGGTACGACACTCAACAAGCACCTCGGTGTTGATCGGGCGAGCCTCAAACGTAGGTTCGCCATCTTCACCAAGAACATCATCTTCTTCCCTCGTCACCCACCTAGAGGGGAAGAAACCATCGACGAATCTGTTGAGGATACTGAAGGCCCCTCGAGGAGAAAATAAGTTTTCTCCGTGAACACACTTCAATCTCTGCTCGAGTAGTCGCGTATAGAAACGACCCCGTCCCTTGACGTGGTAGGGGACCCTGACGAAACTATGATCGCCATACATAGAAGTTAGTCTTAAGTTATAACTCATTTCCTCATGAGCAACGACTTGAGAGGCTCCTGTTCTGGAATGGGCCTACACTTGGCCCAAACAGCATACGAGTTTCAATCCAACTATATTGCAGGAGAAAACCAGCAGGAGAGAGTTTGTCATTGATAATGTCGGGCAGCGATTCGACTCCTCTTGTCGACCAGGATATATCCTTCAGGGACAACCTCATGACTGCCGAGGAGGACCAATGACATTCAGGAGGTCCTCGCGAACACCCTCCTCGTAGGGCTGACACCCAATGTCCCCGAATATCACAAAGTCCTCTTGACCCCGAAAGAACCGCATTCACGTCCTCCTGATAATTTGAAGGAGTCCATTCAGGTTGGAGACCACGTGTTGACCTCCACTACACACGTAAGACCTAACAGTCTCCAATTTGTGCCTGCTTGATCAGCCTAACAATGGAGACATTGGCCCAGTGCTGGGGAATATAAATACCCTCTCACTTGAGAGAGTTAGTGTTCTGGACTGGGCCCGCCTTGGTCCAAAGCGCAGATAAAGGCCCAAATCCAAGCAACTCCTCGAGGAATGCTCACAAACGGACCATCACCGAACGTGCCCGACCACAGAATGCAGCTGCTATACCCGCCATTGCTCGCGACAAGCAGTGTCCCCGACCAAGGGAACTCCAGCTCGAGTCCAGCTCGAGCACCCTCCCCGTAGGGCAGATTCTGTCCACTCTAACCGTTATAGAATTCTCTAAGCTCCGGAAAGACCATGTCTTCGTTATTCTTCGCAGAGCACCATTAGGAAGGGGACCACGTGCAGGGCCCCACTACACACGTAGAACCTGGCAGTTCCTTGATTGGGCCAGTTCTGGTCAACCCAATGAGGGGACCTTGGCCCAGCGCTGGGGGCTATAAATACCCTTTGTTCCAAGAGGGTCAGGTATTCATCTATTACACATCTATACACTTTTTGCCTGCCCATTCCATCTCTCATTTTAGCATCGGAGTGTCTTGCAGGTACCCCCTCCCCCATCTCTCTCAAATCCAGTTCGAGCCAACCGTGACAGTCCAAGTCTGATCAGGTACGATCAGTGGCGCCGTCTGTGGGAAACCAACTTCCCCATCTTACAAACTCTCAAAGACCAAAGCTTAAAAACCGTCATGGCTGACCAGACTCGGGAAGACCAGAATGTCCGCGTCGTCGATGCCAACAACAACCTCGCAGACAAAAATGGAATCCCCGACAACGCTGGCAACCCCGACCATAATACACTCCTCAAGGGCGTCAACCCTGGGCCCTCAGGCCACCGTGACGGAGCCACGGCCTCATCTTCTTCAGTCCCCCCCTCCACTCGAAGAAGACAATACAGCTCCCCCAAACTATCTAGCCGCCCAATTCCAGAAGGTCCCTGTCCCCGCTGAGGCAGATGCCACGACCAGAGCACTGTTCACAGCAATCAATCAAACCAACTACCTCATCTTTGCCCAAGGGGAAAGATTGAGGGCGCTGGAGGACGACAGAAGACCCTCGAGGAGACATAGGAGGCCTCAGACCCCACCTCCTCGAAGAACAGAGGTACGTCTCCCATCTCCCCCGCAGAGACAGTACAAAGACACCTCCCGAAGCCCCTCACCACGACAACCGGGGAGGCGACCACCCTTGGAGAGGGAACCGATCATTGAGACCGGAGGGCGCAACCACGGCCCCTTACGGCAAGAAAGAAGACATCCTAGAGACATGCACGGAAGGACGGACCAACGAGCGCACCGCTCGAGGGACACTCAACACGATCAGGATCATCGTGCCCGACAATACCTTAGATCCCCGTGCCTTTCCCCGGAACAAAGTGATGAGGACGACCCCCACGGTCCCCTATCACAGGCCATCATGGAGGCACCGATCCCCCCAGGCATGGAAAAGCCCCCTCACCTGAAGGAATACGACGGAGTCGCCGACCCGGTCGATCATATAGACGGGTTCGAAGCTATGCTGCATTACCATAACGTCGGGGGACCCATCAAATGCCGGTTGTTCCCCACAACCCTCAGGAAAGAAGCAATGGATTGGTACAAGGGTCTTGCCCCGGGGTCAATCACCTCATGGAGAAACTTAAAAAACCAATTTATAAGCTCGTTCACCGCGTCGCGGCAACATCCAAAGACCAAAGCAGCGCTCGAGGCTATCATCCAGAGGCAGGATGAAACTTTGAGAGAATTTATCAACCGCTTCAATCGTGAAGCCATCCAGGTCCCCTGCGCGGACCACATGAAAAGATACTTGCTGGAGAGGGGACTCCTCCCCGGCACAGAGTTCAGAAAAGCAGTGGGCATCGAACCCCCCCGAACATTCGATGCTCTCCTCGAGAAGGCCAGGGCCTATATGGATTACGAGGAAAGGGAAGCGGCCAACAGAGCTCGTGAGCCCAGAACTCGCGGGTCCAGCAGCAACCCACGCCAAGAGGCCGTTCCTCCTCGACGGACCGTGGAGAAAAGAAAATACAACAAACCCCGAGAAGTCCGAGAACAGCGAGGACCCTCGGGGCGTTTCACAGAATACACTCCACTCACGGCTTCCCGTGAGCGCATCTTGGCGGAGTGTGCCAGCACGGATTTCAAAGATGGCGGCGTCAAGCGCCCTCGACCAGCTCCTGCCAAGCCCAGGGTGGACAAGAGAAAGTATTATCAGTACCATAGGAGCCATGGTCATCTGACGGAGGACTGCGTCCACCTTAAGGACACCATCGAGACCCTCATAAAGGGGGGAAGACTCGCCCAATATCAGCGAAACGATGCTCCTCATCGCGACGCCCGGGAAACAAGAGAGTCGGAGGAGGATGCCCGACCATCTGACGAGTCGGTCCCCATCCAGACCGCCTTCTCCGTCACCAGACCTGAGGACTTCTACGTCCCCGAGCACTTGCAAGAGTCGTTGTCAACACACAGCAGGTGGGAGCACTTTCCCTCCGCCATGGTCATCAATGGTGGAGGATTCAACGACCTAACCATAAATTCGGCCAAGAGGAAGCTGGATGAACTGGTCGACTCTGCACCTCCTCAGATGGTGACTTTTAAAAGGGTGAAAGGTAGGTCGGAGCCTATCACCTTTTACCTCGAAGAGCTCCCCGGAGGAGCCCCCAACGCAATCATTCCTCTGCTAATAAGAGCGAGAATGGCTAATTTTGACGTACACCGCATTCTCGTCGACGAAGGAAGTTTCGTCGACATAATGTATAGTAAACTATTCCGGACCCTGCAGCTCAACGACTCACACCTCTCACCTTATGTGGGGTCGGACCTACAGGGCTTCAACGGCTCGACCTCTAAACCTTGGGGATACGTCGAGCTCATGGTTACCTTTGGCGAGGACACGACGACGAGGCAGGTCAAGGTGCGCTTCCTCGTTATCGACTGCCCGTCCCTCTACAACTGCATCCTAGGAAGACCAACACTGGCGGAACTGACCGCGGTACCCTCTACCGTCCACTTGAAGATGAAGTTTTACACCAAGAGGGCACGGGTCGCCACCATCCAAGGGGACCTAGTCGCTGCTCGAAGGTGTTTCAACGCGGCATCCAAGGGACGCGACACGGTCGACACTAGGACAAGGCCCGCCAAGAGACCAGCAATGACACGACCAAAGCCCGAGAAGACAGAGCCCGTCAAGGCAGAAGAACAGAGAGCTCCCCCAAAGGTCGACTCCATAGCCTTGGACACCCGTTTCGACCAGGATGAGCCTTCCAGCGGCGAGCAAGTCCCCCTCCGACCAATCTCGGACGGGGACTTCGAGCTCGTCCCCCTCGGCGAGGACGCAAGCAAAGGAGTGAAGATCGGTACCGACCTACCCGACCTGGCAAGGAAGCAGAGCAAAGCCTGCTTGCGCGAGAATGTTGACTTGTTCGCGTGGAGCGCCGCAGAGATGCCTGAACTCGATCGTGAGGTCGCCTGTCACTGTCTCGCCATAGATCCAGCCGCTAAGGCGGTAGTACAACATAGACGTAGGCAGTCTCCGGAGAAAACTGAGGCTGCTGAAAAAGCTGTAAAAGACCTCTTAGAGGCAAATTTTATTTCTGAAGCCCGATATTCAACCTGGCTGTCAAATGTTGTATTAATAAAAAATAATAATGGAAAATGGTGAATGTGTGTTGATTATACCGACCTCAATCGGGCATGCCCGAAGGATGCTTTTCCTTTACCGAACATAGACATGCTGGTCGACAACTCGGCCGGTTACAAAATATTGTCGATCATGGATGCCTATTCAGGCTATAACCAAATCCCAATGGCCATGAGCGACAAGCATTGCACTGCCTCCAGGACCGGCTCGGGCAACTATTACTACAACGTAATGCCCTTTGGTCTAAAAAACGCAGGGGCAACATATCAACGTATGATGAACAGAGTGTTCCACAACCAAATCGGGGACATGCTCGAGGTTTACATGGACGACATGATCGTCAAATCCCGAGCAGACACCGACCATGCAGCCCACCTCAAAGCAGTCTTTGCCCAAGCAAGACAATATAAGATGAGGTTCAACCCCGAGAAGTGCACCTTCAGGGTCAAGGCAGGGAAATTCCTCGGTTTTTACCTGACAGAACGAGGAATTGAAGCCAATCCCGACAAGTGTCGAGCCTTCTCCGACCTCCCGACACCCATGTCGAAAAAGTCAATACAAGTCATGAACGGCATGCTCACCTCGTTATCCCGCTTCGTCGCGAGATCCGCTCAGCACACCCTCCCCTTCTTCAGACTCCTTCGCAAAGAGGCAGCCTTCGAATGGACCGAGGAATGCGAACAAGCGTTGCGCCATTTAAAACAAAGCCTAACCCAACCGCCCGTACTGTCTCGACCAGTCGACGGGGAACCTTTCTTCTTATACCTGGTCGTCTCGAACGAAGCCATCAGCGCGGCTCTTATCCGCGAGACCACCGACGGGCAGAAACCCATTTATTTCACGAGCAAAGCCCTACAAGGGCCCGAGAACAGATACCAACAGATAGAAAAGGTAGCTTTAGCCCTCGTCAACGCGGCGAGGAGACTCAAACACTATTTCCTGGCTCATACGATCATAGTACGAACCGACCAACCAGTAAAACAACTCTTAGGTCGACCGGACATGGAGGGTCGAATGTTGAAGTGGTCCTTGGAACTCTCTGAGTTCGACGTTCAATATGAGAGCAGGAAAGCCCTGAAGACACAAGCCCTGGCCGACTTTGTCGCAGAAATGACTGCTCACAACCCGCCCGCAGAGAAAGAGCACAAGTGGACCATCTTCGTCGACGGAGCTTCCAGCTCATCCGGAAGCGGCGCGGGGATCCTCCTAGAAAATGAGGAGGGCGTAGTGATCGAGCACTCGTTAACCCTCTCCTTGCCAACTTCGAACAACCAAGCGGAGTACGAGGCCCTGCTCGCGGGACTGAGGCTGGCCGAGGACCTAGGGGCACGCGAAGTACAAATTTTCACGGACTCCCAACTCGTTGCTTCCCAAGTCCAAGGGAGTTACCAGGCTAAAAACGAAAGCCTCATTGAATACATAAACTTAGTCAGAGAGCGCATGAGAAAGTTCGACCGAGCAGGAATATCACACGTCCCGCGCGAGCAAAACACAAGGGCCGACGTACTTTCGAAGCTCGCAAGCACAAGAAAGAAGGGCAGGAACAAATCCGTCATACAAGAATCCCTATCGCGCCCGAGCATCATAAGAACTTCGATCCCCATCGAGGTACACGCCATCGGAGACGCTTCGTGCTGGATGACCCCGGTGTACAACTTTCTAACAAAGGGCGAGCTCCCTTTGGACCGGACAGAAGCGACCACAACCAAACGACGAGTGTGCTCCTACGTGGTACTCGAGCACAAGTTGTACCGTAGGGGATTTTCCATTCCCCTCCTGAAGTGCATCGACGAATCCTCAATCCCCGAGGTATTACGGGAAATACACGAAGGGATTAACACCTAGCACATGGGCGGTAAATCCCTGGCAAAGAAAGCTCTACGAGCGGGGTACTATTGGCCGACGATGCAGCAGGACGCCAAAGATCATGTTAAGAAGTGAGACAAGTGCCAGAAGCACGCCGACATGCATCTTGCCCCCCCTCACGAGTTGAGCATACTGTCATCCTCGTGGCCATTTGCGTGGTGGGGGATGGATATCCTTGGACCATTTGTACAAGGGACTTACCAAAACAAGTTCCTTATTGTGGTTGTGGATTACTTCACGAAATGGATAGAAGTCGAGGCCCTCGTGGAGATCACCTCGCACAACATCCTCTGTTTCTACAAACGGAACATCCTCGCCAGATTTGGAATCCCAATGGCGTTGATCACAGACAACGGCACCCAATTCACCGACCACGGGTTCCGAAACTTCGTCACCAAACTAGGAACCAAACAACATTTTACCTCGGTCGAGCACCCCCAAACCAATGGGCAAGCCGAGGACGCCAACATGGTCATCCTACGAGGACTCAAACACCGGCTCGGCGAAGCAAAAAGAGGGTGGGTCGAGGAGCTGCACATCGTCTTATGGGCCTATCGCACCACGCCCCACTCAACGACGGGCGAAACCCCTTTTCGACTAACATACGGCACCGAGGCCGTCATCCCCGTAGAGATCAGGGAACCCTCCAGGCGGACAGAAATGCCTCTCGACGAGGAAATAAACGACGAAGCACTTAGAGACGAACTCAACCTAGTCGAGGAAATTCGATCAGGGCAGCCCTGCGCGAGGCTACTCTAAAACAACGAATAGCCCTGCGTTATGACGACAAGGTCATCAGACGCGAGTTCCAGATCGACAACCTGTTATTGCGAAGAAACTAGAAAGACTCCCGCGAAGGGAAATTGGTCGCGAACTGGGAAGGACCTTATCGCGTCCATGGCACCACAGGCACCGGGGCATATTACCTCGAGCAGCTAAACGGAGAACCATTACCACGACCCTAGAACGCTGCTAAGCTAAAGTAGTATTATAGCTAAATCCCTTAAACACTGAGGACTTTCACCGTCGAACATCCACCTTCAGTCAACAGAGAGAAATGTCTCGACCACGTAGACAGGCCAAGGTACGGGCCCGATCTACACCTAAACGATATAACGTCGTTCAGCCAACGAGGTCGAACGACAATGCCCGACAGGGACACCTCAATCGAGCTCCACTGTTGAAGTACCCACATGGCAGAACATCCAGCTCGCGATGGGCAGTTCACGCCGCGGGCGTACGACCTCGATCTAGGTCATACGCTCGACATGCGGGCTCCACTCTGCATAACCGACGCATTTCGAAGTACGTCGAACCATCAAAGGGGTCGGAAGGATATCTCCGCTCGAGGACATAACTTAAACAAAATATTCATCACAAAAATAACAGTCGGACATTAGCCTAGATACGAGCGAGTTAAGGCAAAACAAACATCCATAAAAAAAGTTTATACACAAGACAAGTTAATAGTGAACCGACCAAGAAGGCCGGTGATGTTCGGGGTTACAAGCCATGGCACAACGGCCAAAAGAAATAAGCATGGGCACGCAGGCCCCAAAAATGAGCACGGGCACGCAGGCCCCAAAACAAATAAAAACCAATACGCGGGCACGCAGGCCCGAACAAAAACTTCACGCTAAATGTCCCCAGGACTACCGGCATCTACCCCAGGAGACTCGGGAGGAGGCACGACCTGGCCATCAATAATCTGAGACATGAACCCGACTCCCTCGGTGTTCATGCCCAGATTCAGGATGGCGAGCTGGCTGACCGCGACCTCGAACCCATCGGCTAGGGCACCGACACAGTCTGACTCGAGAAGGTGAATACGTGCAACCAAATCTGAACGGGTTCGCAAAGAGGTTGTCTCCTCCGACTCGTCGACAGCAGGAAGCATAGCAGCTTTTAGCTCCTCGACTTCCTTGGACAAACGTTCGTTGTCGCCCTCCAACCGCTCCTTGTCCAATTGGAGGCAATCCCTCTCCTCAGCAACCTTCGCAGACTTTTCCTTCTCTCCCGACAGCAGGTCGGCTTGCTCGCGGAACATTTCCTCGGAACGCTCGAGGGCCGCCTTTAACTTACGAGATTTAGCAGCAAAAGCAGCTTTCTCTGATTCCAACTCCCTAACACGGTCTGAGGAGTCCGACCCTTCCTCGGCAAGAACCACAGCCATCTCAGCCATCTTCACCATCCCGACCATACTCGCGGCGAGGTGTTTCCTCCTACCTTCTTTGTCAAGATGTTTAATAGTCTCAGCCTCGTTATCACTCACCGTCAGAGGAAACCTCTCGAAGAAATCCTTCTCTGCAAAACAGGGCGGTAAGCCAAAGGCCCGAGTAGCTACGTGCTCGTCACCAACCTCCAACCTGCTCTCAGTCTGATTCCTCTTCCGAGTAACCAGCTCAACGGGTTGCTCGACATCGGGGGATCCCGAGGACCCACTAGATGCATCTTCGCCTGAACTGGCTGGCGGGCCCATCCTCGTGGCTTGCGGTGCCCTCACCAGTCTCTTGTTTACCTTCTTGTCCTGGGTTAGCTTCAATAACCTCTCTCGTCGTTCAGCCATGTCGCTTGCAAAAAGGAGCAAAACCCGGGTTAGCTACAAGCGAGCAAAAACAACAAAAATGGAATAAAACAATAAAAGCATAAGCGAGAAACCTAGCAGAGCTACGACCTGCCCGTAAGATTGGCACTCGACGAGCGCCTTGGTGTTGATGGGACGAGCCTCGAATGCCGGGTACTCGTCCTCGTCAAGAATATCATCCCCCTCCCGCGTAACCCACCAGGCAGGGAAGAAGCTATCAACGAACTTGCAAAGGACAGCATAGGCCTCCTCGTCCTCGGCACTCATGCTCCCCGCGGGTGTGTGGTAGTACTCGGTGCCATGGTCGTAATGACCCGAACACCAATGAATCGGGAACTTGGAAATACGCCCGACGGCCAGACTACCCTCAACATCCACGAGGGGCTCCCCGTCCGCGTCGACCACCACGGTTTCCGATTCGAACAAGGAGTCCAAGGCGGTTTGGGTGATAGGCTGCAGCACGTACCATTTATCTTTAAAGTCCCTTACCGAATCCATATACATCCTAAACAGCCTCTTCGACTGTTTTAGGGATACCTAGCTGTGTCTGCCTCCTCGAGACTGACGCTGCAGGTGAAAGACCCTGAAAAAAAGGGGAATCGTCGCCCCGATTCTCAAGAAACGGCACGTCAGCTCGAACGCCCGAAGGAAGGCGATCGCGTTAGGATGAAGCTGCGAAGGGGCCAGGTTCAGATGGTTGAACACCCCGACTTGAAAGTCGCTGAAGGGTAGTGTCCTGGACTGGGCCCGACAGGCCCAATAGCATTGATAAGGCCCAATCTAAATGGACTTGCTGAGGACCACGCCGACCAAAGGGACACAGCCGTGCCCGACGTGCTCCCTGAGGTTACTTGCTCGACCTCAAACTGTCCAGCTCGACATCCTGCCGTCCAGCTCGACAGCACCGCGGGCACCCCAACTAAGGCAGACTCATTCCACTGCACTCCCAACGAGACCCCGAAAAGACCGCGTCTCTGTCCGCCCGTACTTCACGCTGCACATCTAGGGAGGGGACCACGTGCGGGTTCCCACTACGCACGTAGAACCTGGCAATTCCTCCATTGGGCCAAACCTGCCCGGCCCAATGAAGGAACCTTGGCCCAGCGCTGGGGGCTATAAATACCCTCTGTTTCCAGAGGGTCAGGTATTCATCATTCTACCCATACTTACCATTGCCTGCTCGTGCTTCTACTTACTTCAGCATCGGAGTGTCTTGCAGGTACCCCCCCCCCCCCCCCCCCCCCCCACCTCGTTCAAAACTTTCAGCTCGGAGCCAGCCGTGACGGTCCAAGTCTGATCAGGTTAGATCAGTGGCGCCATCTGTGGGAAACTAGCTTCCCCGTCTTACATACAACTCAAAAGACCAAAGCTCATATTCAACTACCTGTCATGGCTGATCTAGCTCGCGATGAGCAGAACGTCCGTGTCGCCGACACCAATAACGGAACGGCGGACAAAAACGGACATCTCGACAACGCCGGCAATCCCGGCCACAACACCATTCCTGCAACAACCGTCCCCGGAACTTCCTCGTACAGGGACGGGGCTACAGCATCATCCTCCTCGCTCCCACCACCACTCGAGGACGACCCGGCGGCCCTCGCCCACTACAGAGTCGTCCGGTTTCAGGAAGTCCCCGTCCCCTCCGGGGCGGATGCCACCACACAAGCGCTGTTCGCAGCAATTAACCAAACGAACTATCTCATCTTCGCCCAAGGAGAGAGATTAAAGGCGCTTGAAGACGAGCGAAGACCCTCGAGGAGGCATCGGAGACCACATACTCCCCCTCCTCGGGTGACTGAGGCTCGACACCCTTCTCCCCCGCGGAGACACTACAGGGAAAACTCCAGAAGCCCTTCTCCCCGGCCAAAGCAGAGGCGACCCTATTTGGAGAGAGAGCCCGTCACCCTTGCCGGAGAGCCCAATCGCGACCCGATAAGGCACGACAAGAGACACGCCAGAGACGGGCGGGTAACATTCAACCAACGAGCATCACGCTCGAGGGAGACTCAACACGACCACCGCGCCAGACAATACTACAGGTCCCCATCTCTGTCTCCGGAGAGGAGCGACGAGGATGACCCCCGCGGTCCCCTGTCGCAGGCCATCATGGATGCACCCATCCCCCCGGGCATGGAGAAGCCCCCGCATCTGAAGGAGTATGACAGAGTTGCGGACCCGGTCGACCATATTGACGGGTTCGAGGCCATGCTCCATTATCATAATGTCGGGGGACCCATCAAGTGTCGTCTTTTCCCCACGACTCTCAGGAAGGCGGCCATGGACTGGTACAAAGGGCTCGCCCCGGGCTCAATCACCTCGTGGCGGAACCTGAAGAACCAGTTCATCAGTTCCTTCACCGCTTCTCGACGCCATCCAAAGACAGAGGCGGTGCTCGAGGCCATCATCCAAAGACAGGATGAGACCTTGAGGGAGTTCATCAACCGCTTCAACCAAGAAGCGATACAGGTCCCCTGCACCGACCACATGAAGAGATATCTGCTGGAGAGGGGGCTCCTCCCCGGCACAGAGTTCAGAAAAGCCGTGGGAATCGAGCCGCCCAGGTCTTTCGACGCCCTCCTCGAAAAAGCTCGGGCATACATGGATTACGAGGAGAGGGAAGCTGCAAACAGGGCCCGAGACTCCAGGGCTCGTGGTCCCAACAACAGCAGCAGCTCGCGCCAAGAGGCTCCTCCTCGACGAACCGGGGAGAAAAGGAAAGAAGACAGACCCCGGGAAGTCCGGGAACAAAGGGGCCCCTCGGGCCGTTTCACCGAGTACACTCCGTTCACAGCTTCCCGCGAGCGTATTCTGGCGGAGTGTGCCAGTACAGACTTCAAGGACGGCGACGTCAAGCGTCCCCGACCTGCTCCCGCCAAGCCAGGGGCGGACAAAAATAAATACTGTCAATACCATAGGAGTCATGGTCATCTGACAGAGGACTGCGTCCACCTTAAGGACGCCATTGAAACCCTCATCAAGGGAGGGAGGCTCGCGCAGTACCGACGAAACGACGCTCCTCGTCGTGACGCCCATGAAGCCAAGGAGCCGGAAGAAGACGCCCGATCATCAGACGAGTCGGTGCCTATCCAGACCGCCTTCTCGGTGACCAGGCCCGAGGACTTCGACATTCCCGAGCACTTGCAGGAACCGCTGACGACGCACAGCAGGTGGGAATACTTTCCCTCCGCCATGGTCATTAATGGGGGCGGGTTCAACGACCTCACCATCAATTCAGCTAAGAGGAAGTTGGATGAGCTGGTCGACGCCCCCCCCCCCCCCCCCCCCGCAAACAGTAACGTTCGAAAGGGTGAAGGGCAGGTCATAGCCCATCACCTTCTACCTAGAAGAGCTCCCCGGCGGAGCCCCGAACGCGGTCATCCCCTTACTGATAAGGGCAAGAATGGCCAATTTCGACGCGCATCGCATCCTGGTCGACGAGGGGAGTTCCGTCGACGTGATGTACAGCCAACTTTTCCGAACCCTACAGCTGGACGACTCATATCTCTCTCCGTATGTGGGGTCGGATCTACAAGGCTTCAACGGCTCGACTTCCAAACCTTGGGGTTATGTCGAGCTCCTGGTTACGTTCGGCGAAGGAACGACTACGAGACAAGTTAAAGTCCGTTTCCTCGTCATTGACTGCCCGTCTCTGTACAATTGCATCTTGGGGAGACCGACACTGGCAGAGCTAACAACGGTGCCCTCGACCGTCCATCTGAAGATGAAGTTCTACACCAGGAGGGCACGGGTAGCCACCATCCAAGGAGACCTAGCCGCTGCCCGTAGGTGCTTCAACGCCGCTTCTAAGGGACGGGATACCGTCGACATAGGGACCAGACCCGCCAAAAGGACAAAACAGGAGCCCGACAGGAAAGCATCCCCCGAGGAAGAAGTCCAGAAAGCTCCACCAAAGGTCGACTCCATAGCCCTGGACACCCGCTTCGATCAGGACGAGCCATCCAACAGCGAGCAAATCCCACTCCGACCAATACCGGACGGGGATTTTGAACTCGTTCCCCTCGGCACAGACCCGACCAAGGGAGTGAAAATTGGCAAAGACCTCCCCGACTTGGCAGGAAGCAAATCAAGGTCTGTCTGCGCGAGAATGCTGATCTGTTCGCCTGGAGCGCTGCGGAGATGCCCGGACTCGATCCTGAGGTCGCCTGTCACCACCTCGTCATTGATCCAGCCGCTAAGGCCGTAGTACAACGTAGGCTTAGGCAGTCTCCAGAAAAAACGGAGGCTGCTGAAAAAGCTGTAAAAGACCTCCTAGAGGCAAATTTTATTTCTGAAGCCCGGTATTTCACCTGGCTGTCAAATGTTGTACTCGTGAAAAAGAATAATGGAAAATGGAGAATGTGCGTTGATTATACTGATCTCAACCGGGCTTGCCCGAAAGATGCTTTTCCCTTGCCTAACATAGATATGCTAGTCGACAACTCGGCCGGCTACAAAACGTTGTCGTTCATGGACGCCTACTCGGGCTATAACCAGATCCCAATGGCTCTGGGCGACAAACACTGCACGGTATTCATGACCAGCTCGGGCAACTATTACTACAACGTAATGCCCTTCGGACTGAAAAATGCCGGAGCAACCTACCAGCGCATGATGAACAAAGTTTTCAACAAACAGATAGGCGACATGCTCGAGGTATATATGGACGACATGATCGTCAAGTCCCGAGCGGACACCGACCACGCAGCTCATCTCAAGACAGTCTTTGCCCAAGCAAGACAGTGTAAAATGAGGTTCAACCCCGAGAAATATACGTTCGGGGTTAAGGCAGGAAAATTCCTTGGATTCTATCTAACAGAACGGGGAATCGAAGCCAACCCCGACAAATGTCGGGCGTTCTCTGACCTCCCAACACCAACGTCGAAGAAGTCGATACAAATCATGAACGGCATGCTCACGTCGCTGTCCCGCTTCGTCGCGAAATCCGCTCAGCACGCCCTCCCCTTCTTCAAACTCCTTCGAAAGGAAGCAGCCTTCGAATGGAATGAGGAATGCGAGCAGGCACTACGCCACCTAAAGCAAAGCCTGTCTCAGCCGCTCGTGCTATCTCGACCAGACGACGGGGAACCGCTGTACTTGTACTTGGCCGTTTCGAACGAAGCCATCAGCGCAGCTCTTGTCCGCGAGACCCCCGACGGGCAGAAACCCGTCTACTTCACGAGCAAGGCCTTACAGGGGCCCGAAAGCAGATACCAGCAGATAGAAAAGGTTGCTCTGGCCCTCGTCAACGCGGCGAGGAGGCTCAGACACTACTTTCTGGCCCACACCATCATCGTGCGAACCGACCAACCGGTGAGGCAACTCCTGGGTCGGCCAGATATGGCGGGCAGAATGCTAAAGTGGTCCTTGGAACTCTTCGAATTCGACATTCAGTACGAAAGCAGGAAAGCCCTGAAAGCACAGGCCTTGGCCGACTTTGTCGCGGAAATGACCACTCACGACCCTCCCCCGGGAAAAGAACACAAGTGGACCATCTTCGTCGACGGAGCATCCAGCTCGTCCGGAAGCGGCGCAGGAATCCTCCTGGAAAACGAAGAAGGCGTAGTAATCGAGCACTCCTTAGCTCTCTCCTTCCCGACGTCAAACAACCAGGCAGAATACGAAGCCCTGCTCTCAGGACTGAGACTGGCCGAGGACCTGGGAGCCCGCGAGGTACAGATCTACACCGACTCCCAGCTCGTCACCTCTCAAGTACAGGGAGCTACCAGGCCAAAAACGATAACCTCATCGAGTATTTGAACTTAGTCAAAAAATACATGACAAAGTTCGTACGAGCAGAAATTTCACATGTTCCCCGCGAGCAAAACACGAGGGCGGACATATTGTCCAAACTCGCAAGCACACGAAAGAAGGGCGGGAACAAATCCGTCATCCAGGAATCTCTAACGCGTCCAAGTATCGAACGACCCTCGACTACAGTCGAGATCCATGCCATCGGGGATGCGACGTCCTGGATGACCCCGGTTTATAATTTCCTGACAAAAGGCGAACTCCCATCGAACCAGGCCGAAGCTACCGTCACCAAGCGACGAGCATGTTCCTATGTGGTTCTCGAGCAGAAACTGTACCGAAGAGGATTCTCCATCCCCCTCCTGAAATGCATCGACGAGTCCACAGTCCTCGAAGTACTGCGGGAGATACACGAAGGGATCAACGCCCAGCACATGGGCAGTAAATCCTTAGCAAGGAAAGCCCTTCGAGCGGGATACTACTGGCCGATGATGCAGTAGGATGCCAAGGAACACGTCAAGAAATGTGATAAGTGCCAGAAACACGGGGACATGCACCTCGCCCCTCCGCACGAGCTGAGCATACTGTCGTCCCCATGGCCATTCGCCTGGTGGGGTATGGATATCCTCGGGCCCTTCGTGCAAGGAACATATCAGAACAAATTTCTCATCGTCGCCGTGGATTACTTCACGAAATGGATCGAGGCCGAGGCCCTCGCAAAGATCACCTCGCACAATATCCTCCGTTTCTACAAAAGAAACATCCTCGCCAGATTCGGAATTCTGCGGGCCCTGGTGACCGACAACGGTACCCAGCTCACCGACCACGGGTTCCAAGACTTCGTCACCAAACTAGGAACAAAACAACACTTCACGTCGGTCGAGCACCCTCAGACCAACGGGCAAGCCGAAGCCGCGAACAGAGTCATCCTCCGAGGACTCAAGCACAGACTCGGCGAAGCAAAGAGGGGATGGGTCGAGGAACTTCACAACGTCCTATGGGCATACCGCACCACGCCCCACTCAACGACGGGCGAGACGCCATTTCGACTGACATATGGCACCGAGGCCGTCATCCCGGTCGAAATCATGGAACCATCCAGACGGACCGAAATCCCCCTCGACGAAGAAATGAACGACGAGGCACTGAGGGACGAACTCGATCTAGTCGAGGAAATCCGATCTGGTGCAGCCCTGCGCGAAGCCACCCTAAAACAACGAGTGGCTCTACGCCACAACGACAAGGTCATCAAGCGCGAGTTCGAAATCGGCAGCCTGGTATTACGTAGGAACCAGAAGGATTCCCGCGAAGGGAAGCTGGCCGCGAACTGGGAAGGACATTATCGCGTCCACGGCACCACTGGTACCGGGGCGTACTATCTCGAGCAATTAGACGGAGAGCCATTACCACGACCCTGGAACGCTGCTAAGCTAAAGCAGTACTACAGTTAAAAACTACCAACACCTAGGACCCTCGACCAACGGCACCCGCGCTCGGTCAACGAGGAAAAACGTCTGACTCCGTATAAAGGTTGAGGTACAAGCCCGACATACGGCTAAATCGCACAGCATCGCTCGGCAAATGAGACCAATCGATAGTGCCCGACGTGAACAACTACACCGAGCTTCACCGTCGTAGTACCTGTAAGGCAGAACACCCAGCTCGCGATGGGCAGTTCACACCAAGGGCAAACAGTCCCTACCGGGCTTCGCGCCCGACTGAGCAACTCCGCTCCATCTGCCCGACAAGTCGTCAAGAATGGTGGGCCATCTAAAAAAGGGTCAAAAGGAAGTCTCTCCCCTCGAGTGCAACACTTAGGTGACTCTGGCCAGCGAAAGAAGGTCGGGCACGCATACAAACGAAAGGCGGGCAAACTCGCCAGCTAAGTCACAGCCACTTACGGGCACTCCTCGGGCCCATAACTTAGGCTAAATTTTATGCAAATATATAAGATTGCAAGCACGGGCAAACGATCAAATGTAAAACAGCATTCATTCAAAAAAATGCCTGAAGGCAACAAAGCAAATAATTATAAACCGACCAAGAAGGCCGGCGATGTTCATAAAGTACAACCAACAGGCACGCAGGCCCAAAAAATACAAATATCAAAGGCACGCAGGCCCGCTATCCTACAATCAGGCTTCCCCGAAACCATCATTGTCAACAACAGGAGAGTCGGGCGGGGGCACGATCGCGCCATCCACGATCTGATGCGTGTAGCCCGTCCCCTCAGTGACCAAACCAGGGTTTAACAAGGAAAGCAAGCCGACTGCGGAGTCGAACCCCTCCTCCAGAGCACCGACGCAATCTGCTTCGAGTAGCCGGATATGGGCGACCAGCTCCGATCGACTCTTCAAAGCCGCTATATCCTCCGGCTCGTCCTCGGCAGGAAGCATGGCGACTTTCATGTCCTCGATCTGTTGGGTCAGGCGCCCGATGTCAGTCTCCAGACGATCCCTGTCTGCGCGGAGAAGCTCTCCCTCCTCGGCTAGCTTCCCCGAATTTTCTTTCTCCAGGACCAACATCTCCCTCTCAGCGGCCAGCAGCGATGCCTGCTCGCGGAACATCTCCTCGGAGCGTTCCAGGGCAGTCCTTAACTTCCGCGAGCTCGAGGTGAGAGCCGCTTTCTCCTGCTCAAGTTCTTCAATACGGACAGGGTCCTCCCTTTCCTCGGACAGCACCAGGGCCATTTCGGCCATTTTCACCAGCCCGGCCATGCTGGCGGCCAGGTGCCTCTTCCGATCCTCCTTACTCATCCTCTTGATAGTCTCAGCCTCGTCGGCAACCACGGACAGAGGGAATCTCTCGAAGAAACCCTCCTCTTTGAAGCAAGGGGGGAACTCGAAGGACCTGACGGCGCTGGTGTCCTCGCCGACCGTCGGCCCGCTTTCCACCCGGTTCCTCTTTCTTTGTATCAGGTCGGCATGTGGCTCGACCTCTTGAACCTCTGGGATCTCATCCGACGCGGCCCCCGAGCTGGGCGACGAATCCACCCTCACCACCTGAGGAGCGCCCGGACTATGCGGTGGGCCCATCCTCGTTGCCTGGGGAGCCTTCACGACCCTCCTACCCCGCTTCTGGTCGCAAGACAGCTTCAAGAGTCTTTCCCGTCGCCCGGCCATCGAACCTGCACAAAATAAAAGACGGGTTAGTGTCAAGCAAGTTCATAAATAAATGACAAGCAAAGAAAGTTAAGCAATAAACGACCTAGCAGACGAATAGCCTGTCTGAACGACTGGCACTCCACGAGTGCCTTAGTATCGATCGACCGGGACTCGAAAATCGGATAACCCTCCTCGTCCAAGACATCTTCCCCCTCCCTCGTGGCCCACCGGGCGGGGTGGAAGCTGTCGACGAACCGACAAAGAGTGGCGTACGCCTTCTCGTCCTCCGAACACATGTCGCCCGCAGCGGTATGATAGTATCCAGTCCCGTGCTCATAATGCCTGAACATCCAATGCACAGGGAACTTGGTCGTGCGGGCCATCACGGGATATCCGTTGTTGTCTAAAACCGCCTCCCCGTCATCATCACTTATGGGCGCCTCCTCCTCGTACAGGGATTCTAAAGCAGGCGTGGTAACCGGCCTCACGACATACCACTTGTCTTTAAAACCCCTTACGGAGTCCATATACATCTTGAATAGTCTCCTCGACTGTTTTAAGGAGACCCAGTTGTGCTTCCCTCCTCGGGACTGGCGCTGCAGATGGAAAATTCTGAAGAAGAGCGGTATAGTCGCCCCAATCCTCAGAAAACGACATGTCAGCTCAAACGCCCGGATAAAGGCGAGCGAGTTAGGGTGTAGCTGCGACGGGGCCAGCCCCAGATGGGCGAAGACCCCGGTCTGAAAGTCACTGAAGGGCAGCTGCAGCCCAAGATCTTTGAACGCAACTTCGTACATCGGGAAGCTATACTCTGGGTACACCGAGCAGATCCGGGCATGGGAGGTCGGTCGCGTAACAACGAAATTCTTTTGGAAATCAGGCTGACAGTGGCCCGCCTCGAGGACAGCATATGGCTTTCGGTTACGCCGGCTATAGATCGACGCGATTCCCCTGGGCTCGGCGCCCACCCAATCCAACAGAGGGTCGTTGACAGTGTCGATCAAACTCACCGCCTCGTCGGCACTTTGTTCCTCCCGTTCGAGGCGTCCAGAGGAGCACGGCTCGTCCGCCATGGTTACCTGCAGAGCACGGGAAACCAGTCAATTGGGCACGAAACCATACGCTCGACGTAACGGACCAGATGTAGTGTACGACAAACCACGTCGCTCCATGCACGACCACAAAAGTTAGTTTGCAACAACATAACAGTCGCCTCCCCGACGTCCGGATAACTCGATGAGACCTTCTCCAAACCGCCTAAGCAAACCGACAACGCGGTCATTCACGAGTATGCCGACCCAAGGTATGAACATGGCGAGCAACATCATGAAATCTACGGTCATAGCCATGAACATACCGGGCACGATCATGAATCAGGCGCCCTGGATCATGAAGACCCCGGGCAGCACTTCAGATTGTAACCTAAACTATGTATCTACCGGCCACGAGCATATGTTTGCCGGTCCTAAGCATGAGTTTGTCTAGCTAAACATGAATATACCGGGCTAGTCCCACTCGCACAGTCCTTAAAACGTCTACAACGGTGAAAATCATGCATCACAACAGAAAAACAAAGAAGATAAATCACTTACTTGCAATCAAGGAGTGAGTTCTGCAACGGATGGAAGGAATCTGTGACGGGAATCGCAGCTATGCTATGAAAATCTGGAAGAACAGCAGCAGTAGGAGCGCAAAGAGTAGTAACGCGTTATGGGGCCCAAGGATCCTATTTATAGTGATGACGTGGAATACCAAACGTCACCTCGGGCAACCACGGAGTTCCTCTCCTCGACGCACGGCTCCCAAGGCAATGATGACCCTATCATCATAGGGTGGCGGCACAGTTCCCGAAAGATACCCCGTGCGCTCGACAGATGCACGCCGGTGAGGATTCCCCGAGCATCCACCACGAAAGATTTGTCTCCGAGCACGACACGGAGAGGCCCTCGAGGACCTGCATCTCTGACCCGGGCGCGAGACCCCGAAACGGAAACGACCTAAGATCAAGCCATGGCTCCTAACCAAGGAACCACGACTTGGGGGGCTCCTGTTCTGGACTGGGCCCGACAGGCCCAATAGCATTGATAAGGCCCAATCCAAATGGACTTGCTGAGGACCACGCCGACCAAAGGGACACAGCCGTGCCCGACGTGCTCCCTGAGGTTACTTGCTCGACCTCAAACTGTCCAGCTTGACATCCTGCCGTCCAGCTCGACAGCACCGCGGGCACCCCAACTAGGGCAGACTCATTCCACTGCACTCCCAACGAGACCCCGAAAAGACCGCGTCTCTGTCCGCCCGCACTTCACGCTGCACATCCAGGGAGGGGACCACGTGCGGGTTCCCACTACGCACGTAGAACCTGGCAGTTCCTCCATTGGGCCAAACCTGCCCGGCCCAATGAAGGAACCTTGGCCCAGCGCTGGGGGCTATAAATACCCTCTGTTTTCAGAGGGTCAGGTATTCATCATTCTACCCATACTTATTATTGTCTGCTCGTGCTTCTACTTACTTCAGCATCGGAGTGTCTTGCAGGTACCCCCCCCCCCCACCTCGTTCAAAACTTTCAGCTCGGAGCCAGCCGTGACGGTCCAAGTCTGATCAGGTTAGATCAGGTAGCTTAAGACCGAGATCCTTGAACACGATCTCGTACATAGGGAATGTGTACTCGATAAACTCCGAGCAGATACGGGCGTCTATCGTCGACCTCATTACTATAAAATTCTTTTGAAAACCTGGCTGACTGCCGCCATACTCGATGACGGTATAAGCACGCCGACTGCGCCGACAGTATGCCGAAGCAATCCCCCGGGGCTCGGCGCCCACCCAGTCCAACGTGGGGTCATCTATAGTGTCAACTAATGTAACGTTCTCTTCCGTGCTTGTTTCCTCGGCGTCATTTTGCCTCGAGGATTCCGGATTGTCGGCCATTTACCTGTAAAGCACAGGAAACCGGTGAATTCGAGAGCAAATCCGCCTGCTCGCCACAGAGGCGGGGAGAAGTACACAATAAGCCGAACACGGACACCCAGCTCCGACCACGCAACAGGGACAACACGAGCGTAGCATGAGCGCCCCCAGGCGAATCATGAATCACTCGAGCAAGTACTGACCTCGCCTATCCGACACTAGGATACAGCGAGGAGACTACCCTACATACTTCCTAAAAGGATGAACATCCCGACCAACTCATGGGTATGCCGACCAAACGCATGAATATCACGGGCAGTATCATGAGTCATATGCCTAAAATTATGAATATCACGGGCAGTATCATGAATTATGTACCTAAACTATGAGTATCCCGAGCACAGTCATGAATCTACCGGGCACTACCCCCATATATGGATTTCTAACATCAAAAACAGTATCAAAACTACCTACAACGAAGAAAAACAGGAGTAACGGACACTTACTTGGAAGAAAAGAGGTACGAATGACGGCGGTGGAAGGAATCAACGGCGAATGATGCGGTGATCTCACAGCGTTGCAGGAAAACGACGGCAGCGAAATCAGAGAAAGAGGGAGGAGCGTGAAGAGGAAAAACAAATTATGGGCCCAAGGGTCCTATTTATAAGGATGACGTGGAATTTGAAACGTCGCACCGGGGAAACACGAACCTCCCCCGTCCTCGACACCTACTCCCCTAGGCAATGATGACCCTAATTACTAAGGTGGCGCTACAATTCCCAAGGACTGCGCCACGTACCCGACGGACGCAACCCGTGTATCCCCGCGGGAAATACCTCGAGCACGCTTCGAAAGACAAAGCCCTGGCCCGCGCATCAGGTCCCCGTGGTAAAGGCGAGTTGAGGTCAAGTCATAACTCCTGCGCTAGGAGCAACGACTTGGGGGGCTCCTGTTCTGGATTGGGCCCGCCTTGGCCCAGAGCGCAGATAAAGGCCCAAATCCAAACAACTCCTCGAGGAATGCTCACAAACGGACCATCACCGAACGTGCCCGACCACAGACTGCAGCTGCTATGCCCGCTATTGCCCGCGACAAGCAGTGTCCCCGACCAAGGGAACTCCAGCTCGAGTCCAGCTCAAGCACCCTCCCCGTAGGGCAGATTCTGTCCACTCTAACCGTTATAGAATCCTCTAAGCTCCGGAAAGACCGCGTCTTCGTTATTCTTCGCAGAACACCACCAGGAAGGGGACCACGTGCGGGACCCCACTACACACGTAGAACCTGACAATTCCTTGATTGGGCCAGTTCTGGTCAATCCAATGAGGGGACCTTGGCCCAGCGCTGGGGGCTATAAATATCCTCTGTTCAAAAAGGGTCAGGTATTCATCAGAGTGTCTTGCAGGTACCTCCCCCCCCCCCCCTCTCTCAAATCCAGTTCGAGTCAGCCGTGACATTCCAAGTCTAATCAGGTAGTATTCATTCATTCACCTATACTCTCACACTTACTTGTACTTACTTTGAACCTTACTTTGACATAATTATCCTACATTTATTGGGGGGAAATTATTAACAAACTTAACAATTTTAATTCTAAGTGATAAAAAACATACTTAAATTATTATTTTATATTAAATTGTTATTAATATTATTTATTTTATGTGCATCGCACAGTTATAATTACTAGTGTTTTATATAAAAATATCTATTGAATTCTTCTAAATTCTAAAAATCCATTAAGTTCTTTGAATTCATAAAAATTTGTTTTACAAATTCTTTGAAATTCAAACTTAGTAAATAATTTAGTTGCTATAATTTAATGAAAACATTGCATTAAGTAAGCATTCTAAGCAAGTGAAAGCTTATTTTTCCATAGGGACAGCACTACATTACAATAACAGACATTATAAAACATAATGATCTTTTTTCTTGTGTTGCATATATCACACAGTATCAACATGTTCTTTGACATAGATGTTGTCCATTTGAGAACTTTATAACAAGAATAATGAAAGCATAGAAAACTTGTTAAATATATTTTCTAGTTTTATAACAAGAGTAAAACTACACCTACTAAGAAAGTATAAAGTTTCTATTCTAGTGAGTATTATTTCCCAAAACCTGTCTAAAGCTTCATCGCCAAGCAAAGATATTTTCGCAACTAAGAGCAAGAACGAAGAAGTTCACGGCCGGTCTAAAATGAAATTTTCCAATGCAAAATGACACATTTTTGCAACTAAGAAGAGCAAGAACAAAGAAGTTCAAAGAAGATTACGGCTGATCTAAAATGAACTTTTCCGATGCAAAATGACACAGGTAATTGAATAGTGAAACAAAACAATCGGTCATGATTCTCAACTGTTTAATCTGATTCCTATCCTATAAGCTTGGAATTAAGTACTAGAAAAAGAAAGCAATTGTTTAACCTATTGAGAATAAGGTGTTCTGTAATAATGTTGCATACCATAGCCGCCAGAAGCAGACGGATTCGGATGAGAACCACCTTGGTCGAGGTTGCCACTGGAACTCATTGGGGCGTAATAACCCGGCATAACTCGTGGCTCTGGCAGGTTAGGATGAGAACCACCTTGACCGATGTTGCTGCTGGGACCTATTGGGGCATAATAACCCGGCATAACTAGTGGTTGTTGTGATGAATTCGGATGAGAAATAGATTGATTGAGGTTTCCATTGGGAGCCATTGAGACACCATCAAGACCATAAGGCGGTGCAGTTGAAGGAACTGTATAGGAGGGGACATTTGGTGTTGGTGCCTTCATGCCAAACGGCGCTGGTGGCATGCTTGTGTATGGATTTGGATGTTCCGGCAACAAACTTGTGGGCTGGAAATGAGGTTGTTGGTATTGGTATATGGTAGATGTGGCATTACCGACACCGAATGGAGCAGTGGTTAGAGGACGCTTGATTCCACTAAGTTGTTGTTGTTGAAGAAGAGGCTTTGCAGCAAAAGCTGGTGCAACAGTCTTTCCACCGACTCTGCGCTGCTTATTCAATTCATCTATACGTTGTTCAATGCTTGCACGCGGAAACTCAGAATCAAGGTTATAACTCTCAATAACCTTAATCACTGATTTCAGTGCTTGGATTTCTCTAGATTTGATCTCATTCTGCAAACAAACAAAAAACAAGAAGAAACTTAAATAAACATAACATAGGATGTTGCATCATCCACCAGGAAATCAACCAAGGGGTGCATACATACCAATGACTTTCCCTCGGAGGCAAGTCTTTTACCGAGTTTTTGCGCATCATCCACGCAAGCTTTCAAAATGGGAACTGGTGGCATCTTATCGGTAAGTTTGAAGTGAAAAATATACTTGACAGCCAAAATATGTTTGCTTCTTTCAATAAGTTTCTGAATAACTCCTGAGACACGAAAAAATTGGTCTCACAAACAAATTAAACAACCAAAAAGAGGGACACCAGAACTCACTGAACAATAGCATATTTTTTGTTCAAATTTTGCTTTGCTGCAGTGCTATATTGCTGCTATGGCGGCTGTTTGACAACAATTTGGAGTATATTGTGTATCATGGAATAATATTAGTGAATTAAAATACAACTACAAGATGGCTGTTATTTGACAACACCATTTCAACAGCAACAACAAACATCCTACTCCAAGAACAAAGCAACACAAACAATATCATCATAGAAACTCACCACACCGGCTCCTAATCTTAACAGCTCAAAAAATGAAACCTTAAATCAAATCAAACTCAATTGTGTCACAGCAACTATTTACATGTTACAAACACAATTGCAACTATGTTTTTAATCTCAGATAGCATTGCATAGGGCCGACACCCAGTGTTGTCCATGGCGGAGAGCCAAAATCCCACCATACCAGACACTTCGGTGCTATTATAACAGATTATGGCAGAAAAATCCACAAAATCAGCCAATTTTTACCATTGCGGCAAGCCCAAGAACTTCCAAGTATATCCGCCATAGCGCCGCAATTGCGGATATTTGATAACACTGCAACACCTTAAAATGCTACAGCAGATTGCAGGGCCAGGATAGCCGCTATTGCAAAGACTAAAAACCAGTGTCAAATCAAATTCAATTAAGGGTTTGGTTACAGTAACTATTAACTTGCTACAAACAGAATTGCAGTATTCCATCTCCTAACCTTAACATCTCAAAAATGAAACTTTAAATCAAATCAAATTCAGTTACAGTATGTTCACCTTGAACTCTATCTGACAAAGCAAGAATCTGGTACAGATCAGGAAGATCGTCACTAGCAGAAGCAGAAGCACAATAAGCAGCAAGCTCACCCAAATTCAATTCAGATAAAAAACCATAAACAGCAACAAATTGCATAAAAGCCATAGCCCAACTCGCCTCAGGATTCTCATTCACCATGCTTACCTTCCACTCATTAAACAATCTCTTAGCTTTCTTCCTAACATCAAAACTAACATACGGAGAAAAAACCCTCAACTGTTGAAACAAAAAACTAAAACTTTTCTTGATAAACCTAGGTTCTTTCCCTTCAATCACTGCATTTGCAACAAAAACACCCTCAATTGAATCAAGAACCATATCAGCAGGATTAGACGCAGATTTGAATGCAATCTGAATTTCATTTTTCATTATTCCCTTGTCCTTAAAATTATCCCCAATGTAAATCCTCAACCCTTTTCCATCATTGTTCTTACAAAACGCAGTCAATGCTTCCAAGTGATTTGTAGGGTTAGAAGACGAAGATGGGTCATTAGCGATTGATGTAAAGTTTTGATTTTTAGGGTTTGGGTTAGGTAACTGAGAAGGAGAAGATGAAGGGTCGTTATGGTTTTGATGTAGTTGTGATTCTAGGGTTTGGAGATGGGTGAAGCGTTGAGAGAGAGTGTTGTGGAGGGTGGAGAAGTGAGAATCGAGGTCTGGCCATGAGAGAGGGAAGGAAGAGAGGAGAGGGGAATGGGATTGAAGATCATCGTATGCTTTCTTGAGATTTTGTTTCTTGGTGTCAACGAGTTTGAGTGCTGCTGAGATTGTTTTTGATGTTGTCATGGTTTGGTTTTGAGTTTGGAGATGAAATTGAATGAATGGTGGAAGTGATTAGTAAGGGATGGGTTGATTCAGTGCCATTGTTTTGGAAATGTTGGGGGTGATTAGGGTGTGTGAGTTAGTTGCAGTTGAAGAAGATGACTGAGGAAAGAACCAATAACAAAGTAACAAACAATAAAACTACAAATGAAAATTGTTTTGAAAAATAGGTTGGGCTAATGTGAGTTACAATACTTTGGGCTGGCGGCTTCCTACAATCATAACCCAAAGCTTTTTTGAATCTTGTGTTATATTTATTGGCACCCCATGTTTTACTTGTGCGCCCTACAAAAATTTTAAAAGTAATTTCTTTTTTTTAATTTTAAAATTCAGATGATCTTAAAACACAAATAAAGAAAAAGAGCATTGAAACTCATACGTGTCTAAAAGATATAATCTAGAACTAAATTAGGACCACACAATTTTTAAACTAACATGGATTTCAAAATTTTAAATTTGATCTGAAGATTGGAATATAAACGCTTCTATTTAAGTAACTCGCGCCTTCCACTCTCTTCACATTTTCATTTATAAAAAAGAACAAAATAGATAATGCAAAGAGAGAGTACTCATACACAATTACAAAGTAATTTATCCACTTTTTCAAGTTTTCACATAACTATTATCCATTTTATTGAAGCTCTACTTCACTGCGTCGCATTTATTTGAAGTTTTTCTCTATTACATTGGTAAGTTACTCATTCTCTTTCATTTTTTTT
Organism: Vicia faba; assembly: GCA_948472305.1. Lineage (NCBI taxonomy): Eukaryota > Viridiplantae > Streptophyta > Magnoliopsida > Fabales > Fabaceae > Vicia > Vicia faba. The sequence goes on along the minus strand of CATIWC010001589.1, from coordinate 101,310 downwards.
ATTTCATTTTCCTACATTACTGAAATAGACCGTAGTTATGATAGTTTAACCTTAAATGCAATACTCCCTCCATTTCAAAATGACTGTCGTTAAAGGTTTTTGCACATGAATTAAGGAATGAAATTATGTTGTCATAAGACATTGTACTTTTACAAAATTAACCCTTTTAATGTATTTGAAGTAGTGTAGAGAATAAAGTGAAAACAACAGTCATTTTAAACAAAATTACTACATTGAAAAGTGAAAACAACAGTCATTTTTAAACAAAATTTATTTGTTAAAACGACAATTATTTTGAAACAGATGGAGTATAAATGTATGTAATGCTTGTCCTAAAATACCCTACATTATGTTTTTGAGCATTATGTCTTATAGGGTTCGCATGTTTTGTTCTGTATCCTCTAACTCTGGTTTGTTTGCAGTTTGGATTGTGCAATCCAGAGATTGGAATCTGGCTTTTACTGTTATTTTATTTTTTGTTTTGTATGTTGTTTCTATTTTCATATTATATATAAAAAAGCGAGAAAAACAAAACTCATATATTTATGTAAATAAGTCATTTGTCTTTATAATTATATGATCTTTAATTTTTTTTTATCACTTTATACCGTGCAACATGTACCACCTCTAACGTTTAAGAGACTTATTTAAAATAAATTTTTAGAGTGAATAAAGGCAAACAAAATATATTCATTGTTGGAAATCCACCAAAGTCTATGATGAATTTCTACCACAATGACAATTTAATTATGAGACAAACAAAGAAAGAAGACAAGACAAATAATTTCTACAGAGTTTCTCTCTGCTCACAAACTGTGAAAACTTTGTTATTTACTTGCAACTGCAAATTCTGTGAATACAATTTGCTTGACTTACTTACAAAAAATAGGGGTTACTCCCTCTATTTATAACTGAGCTTACACCCTAAGACCAAAACCAAAAATATCTTTTTGTTACTAAATCAAACCTAATTTATTCTAGCCTTAAATCAAATCTATTTAAATCTAAATAAATCAAATATTTTCGACACATAGTTTCAACACACTGAATTATAATTTAATACACCGCCTAATTCATTGTGTCTAAACTATCTATATTCATCATGGCTCTTAGTCTTCTGAATATTTCGACTTGCACTCCCTTTGTCGTGATGTCTGTAATCTGATTCTCAGTTCTGTAGTGTTTCAAATTCATCTTCCTATCTGCTACCTGCTCTCAAAGATAATGGAACCTCATTTCGATGTGCTTGCTTCGACCATGTGCTATTGGGTTCTTTTCCAGATTAATAGCTGACATGATGTCTATCTTTATGGTAATTGCTCCATGATCTTTTCCTATTATTTCTTCGACCAAGTTTACCATCCAAGTTGCTTGACATGCACAAAGAGAAGCAGCTATGTATTCTGCTTCGCATGATGATAATGTCACTACTGGTTCCTTTCTTGAATTCCAAGAAACTGGTGTACCACCTAGCATAAATACATATCCTGTTGTTGACATTCTATCTTCAGCATCACTATACCAACTCGAATCAGTGTATCCCACTAACTTGCATTCTTTTCCTTTATTAGTTGCAGGAAACAAAATGTCATAATTGAAAGTTCCTTTGAGATACCTTAGTATCCTCTTCATTGCTGCTGGATGTGATACCTTTGACTTTAGCATGAATCTACTTACCATACCTATATTGTATGCTAAGTCATGCCTTGTATGACAAAGATATCTTAATGATCTAATAATTCTTTTGTATTAGATTGGATCAACATCATCTTCATCTGCATATTTCGACAATTGCAGTCTTAGTTATGCAGGTGTCAAAGTTGAGTTGCATTCTTCCATCTCAAACCTCTTGAGAATTTCTCCTGCATATCTTCTTTGATGCATCATCAAACCTCTATTTCTCTTGTAGAATTCGATACCAAGGAAATATGGAATCTCACCCAAATCAGACATTTCGAATTCCTTGCTGAGATCACCTTTGAAGTCTTCGATCTCACTTTTGCAGCTACCTGTTAATAACAAATTGTGATACGGTGGGAAGAGAACTGACTGTTTTTGGAATGTTGGTTCGCGTTTTGCGTTTGTTTCGCAAAATGTCGCGGTAAGCAAGAGTCGCCACCGTCTTTTATTTTATCCAACAAGGAAAGGAAAAAAGCACAGAAAAATTCCTTTTTCGAGATGTTTCTCGGGTCCGGGGGGTAGATTATAGAAAGGGAAGGTGTTAGCACCCTTTCTATCTGTGGTTATCCACGGGCTCTTGGGTACTTGCTCAAAGTGTTTTCAAAAATTGCTTTTCTTTGTGTTTGTGGGTTTGAAAGAAGTTTTTGTTTGAAAGGTGTGTAAGTGCGAAAAGTTTTGTTTTGTTTTGAAGAGAGCAAGTACTTAAGAACCATCTACCTACTCGAAAAAAGAATCAATATGTACTAATGTCCTTTAGACAATGCTAGTCTACTATTGATGAGTAGGTAGCATCGTCGTTTGAGTTTTAGGGTCAATTCGATTAAGGGACGTGTGGTCACTAAAGCAATGTTAGAACGCCTTAGCGGTAACCCTAATGTCTTAGATCATTTTTCTGAGGCAACCGTTTCGAGGCAACTATGATCTTTGGACAAGAGGGCGACCTCTAAAACTTCCTATACTCAATGACCACGTTCGAAGGCAACCAAGTGAGGTGTACCCTAGGAGTGCGCATGTGCGAGTGTGTTATTTCGGTTAATTTTATCTTTGTACATGTCATGGGTGAGCTATGTTGATTTTAAGTTCACACATTTGATCTTTTCATGCATTCCCTATTACCATACATCTAACAGTTTATAGATTGCAGAAATTAAATCTAAACTATTACAAGGCGTCGGGTATTTACATCGCCAAAAACAACCTTTGAAATTAAATTGCGGAAAATAAAAGAAAGCGATAAAATAATTAAAGTCCTATTTAAAGCTATTACATTCCGGAAGCAAGTACAATAATATGAAAATATAGATCGCGTGCGAGAAAATTAAATCGGGCGCATTTTTTAGGGTTTTGACCCTTTTTTGAAAGAAAGCGTTTTTTGTTTATTTTTGAATTAAAAGAAATTAATTTAAGTTAATTAAATAAATAAACTAATTAATTAATTAAGAAAAATATATTTTTTGGATTTTTGGATATTTAAAGAAAATAAAACAAATTTGGTCAAAGTTAGTAAAACCTAGTTATCTACATTGATTTTAAATATTGCAAAAAATATTAAAAGTTAAACCTAATTAACACTAAATTAATTAAATTAATTTATTTACAAAAATAAAGTCATGAATTTAATTTTAATAAATAAAACATATTTTTTGGTTTTTGATTTTATGAGGAAAAAATTTAATTGGTTAGTGATAAAAATAATAATAATTAACAAAACAAATAAAAAAATAAAAAAGAAGAAAGGAATAACCAAGGGGGTTGGGCCTGATTTGGGGGTGAAACCAGCATTTTTGTGGCCCAATACAAGCCAGCCTGATTGACTTTTCTATTTCTCCACGCGCATGTTGACTTGGGTGTATGGTAGACATTCATTCCTGACCACCAGATCTGGCCTGGGGCCATCTGGCGCTTCAAGATTTGAGGGAGTATGGTGCATTGCAATGTATGAGATACGCTGGATCATCTGCAAGAAAATAATAGCAAAGAATATGGGGACCTGGGAGTCGAACCCAGGTCCTCTTGGATTTTGAACCAACGCCCTTACCACTGAACCAACGTGCCTGAATTGTTAATATATTGAAAACTAATGATAATAAGACAAAACAAGTTCATGGATCAGAAAAAAAAACAAAAACGCGCCATATTCAAACAAACGAATCAGGACACGTCACGCCATCATCCCTGTCGTTGGGACCGTGGCTAAAAACTTCTCCACCTATACCTACGGACAACCGTCCGTAGCTATATGCCATGCCATCTCCAAAATCCACTATGAGCCACAAAAATGCAATCTAAAGGCATAGTCTTACTCGCCTCTTCATCCCGGTTCCAATCATGGTCATTTTATTGGCCAATTTTTCCTGTAATCAAAACCCCTGGAAAAACCCTAGAATAACCTATAATGGCATTTTATGATACATAGTGTTGTACCCCAAAATTTGCCCTCCCATTTCCTCAACATTTTTCTCATCACAAGACATTTAAAGATCAAGATACAATTAGGGTTTCCTCTGCTCAAGACTTCTCCTTGCACTGTGGACTCAAATTAGGGTTTGTGTTTGCCTAAAGATGCTTTGACCTAAAATACCTAAGATGACTTTCATGCTTCATATTGGACTCCCAAGTTTACCCATGTCAAGTTTCAGGTCTTGATTCCAAGTTTTACCCAGTCAATTGGACAGTTGACCTAGAAATCAGCTGTATTGGGGAAAAAGTCAACTGTGGCCAATTGACAGTCAAACCCCATGAAATTTGATCCACATCAACATTATGAACTCACATGGACCATTTGATCAAGTTTGAATCACAATTCCCCAAGAAATTTGATCAGATCACCAAAAGGGCAAAATGGTCATTTTTAGGGTTTTGACTGCACAAAGGCAATTTTTGACTGTTTGACCTAGCCAATGGCAAACCAAGCTCACATATGGACTCAAGGACCCCATGGAATTATCTTGACATGTCCATCAAGCTCAAAAGATCCCAAGTACACAAGATTGACAGTTGAATTTCTCAGTCAATTGATCAATTTTGACTGTATACTGAAAAGTCAAACTTTGACTTTTTGGTCAAAATCAAGAGTCAAGATTCATTTTTCATCAAAACATGCCAAATTATGAAACTTGTTCACCAAGAAATGTCAAAATGCAAATTAAGGTTTGAAAATGGAATTTTTCATAACTTAGAATTTTTCTAAGTTATGGAAAACCCTAATTTTTTCCCAACTTTGCCCCATCTTTTCACCATGATCCATTTGTATTCAAACAAAAGTCAAAACATGAAAGTTGTAGCTTGTTGCAAAATCTACAACTTTGATTCACAAAGTTTTCTCATTTGAAGCTTGTATCTCAAGTTATGATTTTTTGAATAAGGGCACTAAACCATCTTTTAACTTAGTGAAATTTGACCTATTTAGACAAGGTTTTCTACCCTACTTCAAGGCCACTTTTCATACCCTTCCACTTGGAATTTCAAATTGCATTTCAAAGATGGATTGTAGTACACATTACAAGCTTTCCAAAATGTCCAAGAACTCATCAAACAACCTCATAACTTGAGAGATTCGAATTTCACAAGTTGGCAAAAATTCACTTTTGTTCTTCATCAAAGCATGTTCATAAACTTGGCAAATTTGAATTCAGCATGCTTAAGCTACATTGCAGGCCTCTAATCCCATTCTCACTCAATAATTCAATGCATATCCTTTGTGTTCTAACATTATTTTGCTCATTTGGATAATACACACAAAATCAAGCCTAAACTAGAAAAAGCATGTTATCCATTCTTGTAAAGTGATACTTTATGGCAACTTTGCAAATCTATGAGGTACAATGCAGATCTTTGAAGCAAAAAAGCATAGGCATATCCCACTGATCAAGACTCAAAGGTGCAGCATAGATTGAGGCATTGTACTGGCCTAGAAACCAAGTTGACATTTGCTTGCTTCACATAGAAGTAACATCCATAACTTATGCTATCTCTCATATCAGTCAAGGAACACAGCACAAAAGATATCAAACACATTCCATAGACCACATTGAAGTTTTTGCTCGAGCCATTTGCCTTTCAAACCCTCTCCATCTCAGAATCATCCTCAAACTGCACAAACAGGGGTGCCCCTGCAGTTTGAGTGCAATCTCTCATTCCCTTCAAACATTTCTGTCCAAACCTGTTCCTCTACCTTCCTTACAACATATGCAAGCTATCCATAAGCTAAGGCACGATCTGTAGTTGCTCTAACCACTTCCACCATTTTCACATCTTTAACTTGCAGGTGAAGTTCTATAGCTTGATACAAGAAGGTTCAAGACAAAGTGAGCATTGAAAAAGCATCCCTGGACCTCAAGGAAGCTTTTCCAATCATTACATTGCACTGAAAGTCTCTCATTCTCCACATAGAAGTTCAACTGCACAGGTAAAAGTTTGAATTCGTATCTCTCTTATTAGGCATATTTAGTCTTAAGTTTGTGAAGAAGCAAGGTCCTACTCATAGCCCTGAACATGTACATAGCCTTACTTCTCATTTCTTTTGCCTGAGTAGAGAGAATTTGAGCTCTGAAAATGGTAGAAAAATTAGGTCAGAAAAGAGGGGGAGAGAAATTCTCCCTCATCTTGGAGAGATAGGTCATGTTCTTTATATGGTTAGAACCGTCTCTTCATGCTGAACATTTCTTGTGTTATGAGTTTTTGCTAAAAAGCCAGGAATCAAGAGTTAGAAGGGACTGAACATTGGCGCGCGTTTTTTCAAATAACCTGTGCTGGAGGTTGAAGAAGGAGTGAAGTGGGCTGGGCTTGGATTTGTGTTGCTTTTCACACCCCATTTTTTGGTTTACACCCCCCTGAGCCCATTTGTTTATTTTTCAACATTTTTGACTTTTTCTTTTTGGGTTGACTTTGTTTATTTTTTCTCATGCCATTAAAATTTTTAAAATATTTTTTCCATCATTTTTGTATTTATGGCATATTTGTTTGTTTATTTCTTTTATTTATATACAAATATATATATATATATATACTATTATTAAAATAAATAGAAAATAATGTAGATACATTTTTATTTTTATTTTTACTCTCTGAAAATATTTCACACAAAAAATACTTTTATTTATTTTATTAAAATATTAAATAAATATTTATTTTGTATAATACTCATTTAGGGTTTAATATATGTATATATACATGTTTATTAATATATTTAAGATAAAAATATAAAATACTTGATTTTCTTCATTTTTATTAATATTTGATACAAAAATACTTTTTGTCACAAAATACTTCATTTTATTTTATTTTTGTACATAATAAACAAATAGTAGAATTTAATTAGATAATAATACTTTTTATATAAAAATTAGGGTTTCTTACCCTAAGTTTCAAAATACTAAAAAATAGATACATTTTTATTTTCTTTTTCCTTTTACATAAATATTTTCTCATACACATAAAAAAAACTTTCTTTTTTACATTTCACATATTTATTTTGTTTACATTTAAATTATGCAATTTATTTACCATGCAAATATCCAATTGTTGTAATAATTTAGATTTAAATTCTTGTCAATATCCCCATTTGAACATTTGTACCCCCCTTCCCATATTTGGTTGTGTAATAGTTTAGTAATTTTAATTTCGCACTTTATTGCTTTCTAAATAATGACATGCTAGAATTAGGGTTTGAATGCGAAAAAACGATAAAAAAATAGTTTGACCTAATACAAGATAAACAAGCATGAAAATGGACACACAAATCACACTTGCACCCCCTAGGGTATTCCACTTGTTGCCTTCAAATAAATGGGCCATATTGTATGTTGAACATCTTTGGGCAAAGCAAACAGTTTGAATGATCATAGTCCCTCGATAAAACTTTTCAAAACAAACAAAACAAATGATCAAGTCCCTTAGAGAAATTGCCCAAAGACATTTAACGTCGTTACAATTATGGTCTAAACGATGACCCGCGCCTGTCCCTTTCACATCCTAACACAAGGTTGCCCACCAAATACAATGGTGGTGCAAACTTGTTAAAAGGGTTAAAGTATAGCAATAATCTTTTGAGAAATTTAGGAGTAGATAACCTCTTAGTTACTTGAACCAACTTGCAAAACAAAACACTTGCCTATTTTTCAAACCACACTTCACTACACTTTCCAAACAACTTTCAAAAACAAATGAAAACCTTTTCAAAAGACATACATCTTTGTATACATCCCCACATGGATCATTACAAAGGTTGCCACCACATTGGCCTCTTTTCAAAAACATTTTCAAAACCCACACACTCAAGCACCATTTAAAACAATTGAAAACAAAAGGCAAGTGATCTAAGCAAGTAACTAAGAGCCCATGGATAACCATGGATAGAAAGGGTGCTAATACCTTCCCTTTCTATAATCTACTCCCCGAACCCAAGAAAACATCTCAAAAGGTTTTTGCTGTGCTTTTTAACCTTTCCTTAGGATAAAATAAAAAGTCGGTGGCGACTCTTGCTAACCGCAACATTTGCGAATACAAACGCAAACCTCAAGTCAGTTCTCCCACCGTATCACAGAACTGGCGACTCTGCTGGGGATAACTTAAAAGTGGAGTAACCTTAGGGTTTTTAGATCATCTTTGTTTTCAATTGTTTGCTTTGTTTGCTTTTATATTTGTGGGCTTTGCATCGGAGTTTCATAGATCCTAACCCGGATCTGGGAAATACCTTTTTTAGGTAGCATAATCTGTGAGGGACCTGTCCGGCATAGACCGACATGGGTGAAGCAGTGGCTACGTTGGTGTGGCATCTTAGTCTGTACCTATATCCCTTGTGTTGTAACGGGGAGAATATAGGTCTTCTAAGGGGTCATTAAACACCAACCAACCTTAGAACCCTAAATTGACCAACTTGGCTATTAGGACAGTAGCAGTATGCTACACTCATTGAGGCTAAACTCTCGAGATGGTTCTGGCCGCGAGAAAAGATTGCGATGCTGGAGTTATGACCGATTGAGGGTAGCCAATGATTTGAGATCCTCTAGAACCCGGTTACTTTTGATAGGACAGGTTTTAACCAACAAAACCAAAAGAGGGTAATACCTGAAACTCATGCTGGCCTGAAACCTAAGGGTGTCTTGTGTGACTTGTGTGCTTTATTTGCCTATGTGAATACTTGTGATGTGCTTCATCATAGCATCATGCCATCATACCATTGCATACATAAAAAGCTAACCCATTTCAAAGACAAAAAGGTTTCATCTTTGCTCTGTTTTGTAGGACATCATGATGCCCGTGCGTAGAAATACTGTCCGGCTCAACTTTGTTCAACCACCAGTTTTACTCAAAGATCTGGTTGAAAGAATTCCAAACACTACCTCCTTCATCAACAGACATGGTTCCCTCCTTGGCTTGATCATTGCAAAATGGGACCAACAACTGATAAGTGTCCTGACCCAGTTTTATGACCCCCTGCATCATTGTTTCACCTTTCAAGACTTCCAGCTGGTTCCTACCCTGGAAGAGTTCTCTTATTTGCTTGGGATCCCTGTCTTGGAACAAACTCCATTCACTGGTTTGGAAAAGACTCCAAGGCCTGAAGAGATTGCTGCAATTCTCCCCTTGACCAAAGAAGAGGTATTGTCCAACTGGGAAACTAGAAATGGGATCAAGGGCTTTTTGGTCAAATTCCTGGTTGGCAAGGCTAATGATTTCTGGAATGACTTGGACTTCAAAGCATATGAAGATGTTCTGGCTCTCTTGATCTATGGTCTGGTATTGTTTCCCAACCCTGACACCTTCATCAGTATCCATGTCATAAGAATCTTCATGTCTCGAAATCCGGTACCTACTCTCTTGGGTGACATTCTACAACAACTCCATGCTCGTACTGCTCGAAAACGGGGAACTCCATGGTGTTGTGCTCCTTTGCTGGTAAGGTGGTTTATTTCGCACCTTCCTAAGTCCGTGCTGAAGAATGAAGAAGGAAAAGGTTGGGCTCGGAGGTTAATGTCTCTCACAGATAAGGATATCACTTGGACTCTCAGAGGTTTGGACGAGGTAGCTGTTATCGACCGTTGCGGAGAATATCCTAATGTCCCGTTGATCGGTATCCAAGGAGGAATCTCTTACAATCCATGTTTAGCTCTCCGTCAGTTTGGAAGAGCCAGAGGAGATGGGCCCCATGAAATGCTGGTTCCTCACTTCCATTTTGAGTTTCAGGCAGGTAGTGACAAACTGCGCCAGGGATTCATTAGAGCTTGGGACAGAATCCACAAAGCTGACCCACATGAGTTAGGACCAAAGACTTCTTTACCATTGGAGCCCTATTGCAAATGGGTCCGCATCCGTGCTCAGAAGTTAGGTATGCCGTACGAGGCTGTCAGACCAATCATCCTTGAATCTCCCGATGAAGATGGGGTTCCTCCAACTGTCCTCCCTCCTCAGATACCTACTGATTTTGACACCATGAAGAGATCTTGGGCACAGCTAAAGGAAGAACGGGATTTCTATCGGGAGAAGTTCAACGAGCAGGAAAGGAAGGTCCAAAGGCTGACTAAGCAATTGGAGGAAGAACGTGTCCTGAACAACTACATCAGCACTGAGAGGAGGAGGCCATGGGAGCATTGATGAGCTTTGATTATTCCCTTTTGTAGTTTTATTTCCTTTTCCGTATTTTTCATTCCTGTAATGCCTAAGGGCAAATTGTTGAACAATTGAAAAATTTTAATCTAATGAAGTGTGTTTCCCTTTTTGTCTACAAGGTTGAATCTTATTTGTCTTTGAAAACATAAAACATACGCATTCCATTACACCATATGCATAGCAGGTACCCTATTTCACAGGTTGCTTAATTTTCTTCGCTGTTTATGTGCACAGTCATCATGAATTCGGAGTCATCCAGTGAGCAAGCGATCAAGGCCCTTCAGGCCCAAAGTGCACAGTTTCAAGAGATGGTCTTAAGCCTAGCCCAGGGACAGCAAGAGTTGAAGACTCTACTCCTGAAGAAGAAGAAGAAAAAGAGGACGGCAATGTTCAACACCGGACGCAGATTTGGGAACACACTCCACAATGAAGCTGATCCGACCACTTCTTCTGCAGAGAAAAACAGTCCCCAAGGGGGAGAAGCACCTAGTCCCGCAGTCTCCGACAACGAGACGGACTATAACGAGGAACAATACCCACCTGCTGCTGACAGATACAAACAATTGGAGGACCGTTTGAGCGCTATGGAAATTCAGAACGTGCCGGGACTGGATTTCGGGGATTTGGGATTATCTTCTGGAGTAGTAATTCCACACAAGTTTAAGGCGCCTGCCTTCGCCAAGTATGATGGGGTCTCCTGCCCAAAGCTGCATCTGAGGTCGTATGTAAGGAAAATCCAACCTTACACGGCGGATAAAAACCTCTGGATTCACTTCTTCCAAGACAGCCTCTCGGGGTCTCAGCTTGAATGGTTCTACCAATTAGACGGAGCTAGCATCCGGCACTGGGAGGATTTGGCGACTGCTTTCTACAGACAATACCAATATAATTCTGATCTCGCTCCTACGCGTACCCAACTTCAGGGTATGTCTCTAGGGACGGGTGAAGGATTCAAAGAGTACGCTCAAAAATGGAGAGATTTGGCTGGCAGGGTGCAGCCTCCATTAACTGATCGAGAGCTGGTGGATATGTTTCTGGGAACGTTGTCTGGACCGTTTTTTAATCATTTGGTTGGTAACTCCTCCGCTGGGTTCACAGATTTGATATTAACGGGAGAGAGAATTGAAGCTGGCATCAGGTCAGGCAAGATACAGAAGGCTGCTTCTACAAGTGCTGAGAAGAGGCCGTTTAAGAAAGAAGCAAGTGCCGTCTATGGCCCTAGAAGACAAGTCAAGCCCGAAGGTCGCCAAGCCGTTAATGCTTTGGTCATCTCTAAACCTGTTGCTGCTCCTCAGCAGTACAATCAGCAAAGAAGTGAAAGGCCCAAGAGGCAGTATACCCGATTGAGTATGACATTATCTCAAATTTTACCCCAACTGTTATCCACCAACCTGGTGACCCTCAAAGAAGCTCCTAAGGTCGTCAACACTGCGTCCCCTAAATACAACCCGAATGCCCGGTGTGCTTATCATTCTGATAGTCCCGGGCACACTACTGATGATTGTTGGGCCTTGAGAAACAAAGTGCAAGATCTAATTGACGCAAAAGAAATTCAGTTTGAAGCGCCGGAAAGACCGAATGTTGTAACGGCTCCTATGCCCCAGCATAGGGTAAGTGCCATTGAGGAAGAAATGTATGCTGTTTCGATAGATGAAGTTGTTACCCCTTTGAAGACTGTTAAGAAGAACCTACTGCGGGCCGGTTTATTTCCGGGTTGCGGCGAAGGTTGCCCATTCTGTGCTATTTCCCTATCTGATTGTCCCTTGCTAAGGTTAGGCATCCAAGGCCTAATGGATAGCAAGGAGATTTTATTCAAAAAGACTGCTGTTCATTTGGTTCCAATGAAAGAAGTTTCCGTGATTACCATCTTCAAAAATCCAATCAAGGCTCCCCCAAAGAAGCCTATTCAAATCTTGACAGTTGCGCCTGTGATCATTACTGTTCCAGGACCCCTCTCCTACGTGTCTGATAAGGTTGTCCCCTGGCATTATGGGGCAGACGTATATGTAAATGGAATCAAGCAAGAATTTGATGCTAGTGCCAGTATTTGCGATATCACCGGTCCAGCTAAAGTCACCCGCAGTGGCAGGCTCTTCTCGCCTGACATTGCGCCACCCGCTATTCGAAAACCCCTCCTCATAAAACCTGCAAGTTTACCAAGTCCTGTTGCTGATCAAATTGTGTCCCCTGCTGCCGAGTCATCAAATGCTCGGGGCAAAGGGATTGAAGAAGAGCCTGCCCGGATGGAGGCACCAATACCCGTGAATGCTGAGGCCTCCCGACAAGAAATGGAGGAGATTCTGAAAATAATAAAGAAAAGTGATTTTAATGTTGTCGAACAGTTAGGGCATACACCCTCCAAGATCTCCCTGCTTTCCTTATTACTATGTTCCGAGGCCCATGCAAAAGCCTTGATCTCATTCCTCAAGACGGCCCATGTGCCGCAAGAGACGTCTGCAGTTCAGTTCACTGACTGCATAGCAAATTTGACGGCGGACAACGGCTTGGGCTTTTCAGATGCTGACCTAACCGCAAAAGGGAGAAACCATAATGATGCCCTGCATGTCTCTATTGAATGCAGGGGCACTACTCTGGCACATGTATTGGTGGACACTGGTTCTTCCTTGAATGTTCTTCCGAAAAAGGCTTTGGATCGTCTGGATTATGAGGGCCTGGAGTTGAAACCCAGCAATATCATCGTCAGAGCTTTTGACGGTTCCAAGAGGATGGTTCATGGAGAGGTTAACATCCCTATTCGTGTGGGCTCTCAAGTGTTTGACTCTACCTTTTACGTGATGGATATACGTCCATCGTACTCCTGTCTGTTGGGTAGACCTTGGATCCACAAAGCTGGGGCAGTGACCTCCACCTTACACCAAAAGCTGAAGTATCCCGTCAGGGGGAAAATTGTCACTGTGCAAGGAGAAGAGGAGTATATGGTGAGCCATTTGAATTCCTTCAGGTACATCGAGATGGACGGAGAATTTATTGAAACTCCCTTCCAACATTTCGAGGAGGTACATCCAATTTCAGCAGTTGCAGAGACAATGGCCGAAGAGAATGATTCCTTGAAGATGGTTTCCCTAAGGGATGCCCGGGCTGTGGTTCAGAAAGGCGATGGTGCACACTGGGGTCAGCTTCCTGACTTCACTCAGAAGAACGACAAGTTTGGGCTAGGCTTTACTACAGAGGCTCAGAAGGCAATGCGCAAAGAGAAGATTGGAAAGGCTCCGGTGTTTATTTCCAGCTCAAGGGTGAATGCTATCGAGGAGGATGTGGAGGAAGCTGAGTTTGATAATTGGATCTACCCGACTGCCAGCGACGGACCAAGCAACTGGACAGCAAAGGATTTTACCCCTATCACATTTGTCACGCAGTAATTGATTTCTTTTGATTTCCAAATTTGTAACAAACAATATGTTAAAACTCTGTTGGCTCGGTGTCCTGCCCGGGGCATCGTAGCTCCATTTGTGAGGGCTTTTTGTATGACATTTTCATATATCATCAATCAAAACATTGGACGTTTGTTGCATTTCAAATCTTGTGCTCCTTTTCTTTCTGTGTTATATATATTGCAAAACAGCTATATTTACACACACTCACTTATACAGGTTTCAATCCACTCTGGATCTCACTGGCAACGGCTCTGCTACCGCCAGTTATGACTTCGAAAATCCGATCAACTTAGCCGAAGACGAAGGTGAAGATGATTGCGAAGTGCCTGGTGAACTCGCAAGACTGCTACTACAGGAAGAGAGGGCTATTCAACCACATGAAGAGCCTGTGGAGACAATTAACCTGGGAACTGAGACAGATAGGAAAGAGGTCAAAATTGGTGCCAATCTAGAGCTCAGCGTGAAGCAACGATTGATCCAGATGCTACAAGACTACATGGAGATCTTTGCCTGGTCCTATGAAGATATGCCTAGTTTGGATGCCGACATTGTAGTTCACCATTTGCCAACCAAGGAAGATTGCCCTCCAGTAAAGCAAAAAGTTCGACGAATGCGTCCGGAGATGTCTGAGAAGATTAAAGCTGAGGTGATGAAACAGTTTGATGCGGGTTTCCTTGCAGTAACTTCTTACCCTCAGTGGGTTGCCAATGTTGTGCCAGTGCCGAAGAAGGACGGTAAGGTCAGAATGTGTGTCGACTACAGGGATCTGAACAGGGCCAGTCCCAAGGATGACTTCCCCCTACCTCACATTGATGTCCTTGTTGACAATACAGCTCAACACAAGGTGTTCTCCTTCATGGATGGTTTTTCAGGGTATAATCAGATCAAGATGGCTCCAGAAGATATGGAGAAGACTACCTTTGTGACCCAGTGGGGGACCTTCTGTTATAAGGTCATGCCATTCGGATTGAAAAATGCCGGGGCAACCTATCAGCGTGCCATGGTTGCTTTATTTCATGATATGATCCATCATGAGATTGAAGTATACGTTGATGACATGATCGCAAGGTCTCAAACTGAGGAGGAGCACCTTGATCACCTGAGGAAGTTGTTTGACCGACTCAAGTTGTACAAGCTGAGATTGAATCCCAACAAATGCACCTTCGGGGTGAGGTCCGGAAAATTGCTAGGTTTCATTGTAAGTGATAAAGGTATCCAGGTGGACCCTGCCAAGGTTAAAGCTATTCAAGAGATGCCGACCCCAGAAACAGAGAAAGAAGTCAGAGGTTTCCTGGGACGATTGAATTACATTGCCCGATTCATCTCACATCTGACTGCTACTTGTGAGCCAATCTTCAAATTACTGAAGAAAGATCAAGTGGTACGCTGGAATGATGAATGTCAGGCCGCCTTTGAAAGGATAAAGGAATACCTCCAAGAGCCACCCATTCTTATGCCACCAGTGGAAGGAAGACCTCTGATACTATACTTGACAGTGCTTGATAATTCAATGGGGTGTGTGCTGGGGCAGCATGACGAGTCTGGCCGAAAAGAGCACGCTATTTATTACTTGAGCAAAAAGTTTACCGACTGTGAGTCTCGTTACTCACTGCTTGAGAAAACTTGCTGCGCTCTTGTATGGGCTGCTCGCCGGCTGAGACAGTATATGCTGACTCACACTACTTTATTGATTTCAAAGATGGATCCCATCAAGTACATATTTGAAAAGCCTGCTCTGTCTGGAAGGATAGCGAGATGGCAAATGATCTTAACAGAATATGATATCCAGTATACAACTCAGAAAGCAATTAAGGGGAGTGTACTGGCTGATCATTTGGCACACCAACCTGTGGACGATTATCAATCATTGAACTTTGATTTTCCGGACGAAGACATCATGGTGGTAACTGACTGTGAAGTACCTGGACCGGATGAAGGACCTGAGGAAGGATCCCGATGGTCTATGCATTTTGATGGAGCCTCCAATGCTTTGGGTAACGGCGTCGGCGCTGTAATCATATCCCCCAAGGGGACCCATACTCCACTCACCGCCCGATTATGTTTCAGCTGCACCAACAACATGGCAGAATATGAGGCATGTATCATGGGTTTACAAGCTGCGATCGATTTGAGGATCAAGTTTCTAAGTGTCTTCGGAGATTCCGCTCTCGTGATCAATCAGATCAAAGGCGAGTGGGATACGAAACACCCGAATCTCATTCCTTACAAGGAGTATGTATCGACCCTGCTCCCCCACTTTGAAGAGATAACTTTTGAACATTTCCCCAGAGAGGAAAATCAGCTAGCGGACGCACTAGCCACGATGTCTTCAATGTTTAAAGTTAAATGGGACAATGAGGCTCCCCAAATCCTAATCTGGAAGTTGGATGAACCGGCATACTGCTGCGAGCTCGAAGCTGAGAAGGTGACTGAAAAACCCTGGTATCACGAGGTGAAGAGGTACTTGGAAGCCCAGGAATACCCGGAAGGTGCATCTGTCAATGATAAGAAGTTCATGAGGAGATTTGCTGCAAAATTCTTCCTCAGCAACGGCATTCTCTACAAACGGAATCATGATTCAACTCTGTTACGTTGTGTGGATAAGGCTGAAGCAGAGAAAATTATGATGGAACTACATGAAGGTACATTTGGGACCCATTCCAGTGGACACACCATGGCTAAGAAAATCCTTCGGGCAGGATATTTCTGGTCCACGATGGAAGCCGATTGTTACCAACACTCCCGAACTTGTCATAAATGCCAAATCTATGCTGACAAGGTGCATATCCCTCCGGTTCCTTTGAATGTCCTGACGGCACCTTGGCCTTTCGCAATGTGGGGCATCGATATGATCGGTGAGATCCGACCGACGGCATCCAATGGGCACCGTTTCATCTTGGTGGCAATCGATTACTTCACGAAATGGGTTGAGGCAGCTTCATATGCCACGGTAACCAAGAGCGTCGTGGCACGTTTCATCCGGCATAATCTGATATGTCGGTACGGTGTCCCGGAAAGAATCATTACGGACAACGGTACCAATCTCAATAACAAAATGATCACTGAACTCTGTGAACAATTCAAGATACAGCACCACAATTCTTCCCCCTATCGGCCGAAGATGAATGGGGCTGTAGAGGCAGCCAATAAAAATATCAAGAAAATTGTGCAGAAGATGACAGTGACCTATAAGGATTGGCACGAGATGTTACCATTCGCTCTTCATGGGTACCGCACCTCAGCAAGGACGTCAACCGGGGCAACTCCCTTCTCCCTAGTCTATGGCATGGAGGCAGTCTTGCCGATTGAAATCCAGATACCCTCTCTCCGAATAATGAAGGATGCAGACTTGAATGAAGATGATTGGATCCAAACTCGACTTGATCAACTAAATCTAATTGACGAAAAAAGGCTCACTGCTATCTGTCATGGTCAAACGTATCAAAAACGGATGATCAGGGCATTTAACAAGAAAGTCAGACCGCAAGAGTATCAAGTCGGGGACCTGGTAATCAAACGCATCATCCTTCCTCAAAGTGATCCCCGGGGCAAATGGACCCCTACTTACGAAGGGCCATTTGTGGTTAAGCGTGTGTTCTCTGGAGGAGCCATGATCCTAACCACCATGGACGGTGACGACCTTCCTCACCCCGCCAATGCGGACATAGTGAAAAAATACTACGCATAAATAAAAGACCCGCTAGGTTGACATACCTAGGCAAAAATAAGGGCTTCCCGGCGAACCAAAAGGGTTCGGGCAAAAATAAGGGATGAAATGAATAAAAATCTGTACACCCGGCAAGTCGAAAACCTGAAAGGGCGGCTTGGGCAAAAAAGGGTATCCCGGTGGACTGAAAACCCGAAAGGGCGGTCCAGGCAAAAGTTAGGGATAAAAAGCGTAACACTATGTCTCATTGGATCACTTCGCATCCGGAGTTCGGCATCAACTATCTGGCCCAAATTTCGGCATTGACCAATCAGCTTCATCTTCAGATTAGGCAGTAAGGCGATGAGACGTTCGAAAACATAAAGGCGATAGCAGAGTTGGAACCCAGTGGGATTGTTCACGTAGCTGTTTTGTTTTCTTTTTCAAAATGTAAACTCTATACTATTTGGCGATGTCCTCTTACTAGGATGTCAGTCTCTTGTACAAAAAACGCCTATTCACAGGCAAAGTTTAAATCAATGAAAATTCACTTGTCCATACAAATTGCCGTTGTTTTTCTTTTTTTGTTTTGTTTTGCGAAGAACGTCCAATGTTCATTTTTGATATATGCATTTGACATTAAATTGCTGATTCATGAATGTTTGCATATGAAAAAAAAGATTAATTACAAGTGACATCAAAGACAGGGGCAATGTGGAGTTGTCTAATGCGGTCTAGTTGTTTTGTCCACCAAAGCACCAAGGCAGGTTCAACTGAAGAATGTGGCCAAACCATCTTAACTCCCCGCAGAGTAAAGCAAAATTCAGCAGCACTTTCCCCAAGCAGGAGTCGATTCCCCGTCGATCCTGAAAAAGGCACAACATCCCCCGGCAGGTCTTAAAAGCTCATCCCCAGTAGATTCTGCGAGCTTATCCCCGGCGAAGTACGAACGTCTCGCCCGAGTTTTATTTAGAGTTATTTCCTCACAAGGACTTATAACTGGGTTATCCTCAGCTAAAAGCCACGGAAGACCGTTCCCGGCAAAAGTTCCTTCAATCCCCAGCGAAGTTTATCTTTGGTTTTCCCAAGCAGAATTTATCTTTGGGGTTCTCCAGCGGAGTTTATCATCATTATCCTCAGCGGAATCCATTGTTAAAGTCCTCAGCAGGCCTCTCATCAGAGCTTCGGTCAAGCATCTCTTCCGCAGAGCAGCTTCCTGGCCGTTCGTCAAGGATTTATTTTCCTAAGATGAAATTACATTCATAAACATTTCATATTTGCATACATCTTGCTTACCTACATGATGAAACACATACAACATCAAATGTTGAACATCATGACATCATGCATATCATACATCATGACATTGCATACAGCTTACGCCTTTGCCTTTTCAGGAAAAAGACAATCTCAAAAAAGACTACTTTCAACTGTCACAATTCCAGATTCGATACCTGTATCTAGCCAGGGCACATCTGAGAGTGATCAGTTTCCAGACTCGACTCCTGTATCTAGCCAGGGCACGTCTGAAGAGTTCCAGATTCGACTCCTGTATCCAGCCAGGGCACATCTATCAACTACAACATTTCCAGATTCGATTCCTGTATCCAGCCAGGGCATATCTGTTGACCACATTCTCAGACTCGATTCCTGTATCTAGCCAGGGCACGTCTGCAGAGTTCAAAGATTCGACTCCTGCATCCAGCCAGGGCACATCTGTGAGCAACCGATTATAGATTCGATACCTGTATCCAGCCAGGGCATATCTGCATAAGGAGACTGAAGATCAAACACCTGTAACAAGCCAGGAAAACATCTGTCTTTCTTAAAACACACAAGTTCTCGCTAAAGGAACCTCTTATGCGATCAACATCTCCAAATGGCATCTATAAGCCCATTCCCGACACCACATTGTTGAGACTCCAGCATGCGAGTGCAAATTTCCGGGCACTCTAGTGTCCAATCTCCTTTTACCCTCGAGTCACGAAAGGCAAACTTGCCAATCTAACTCTTCAGGTCCAAGAAGATTGAACAGGGGCAACTGTTGTACCCCAAAATTTGCCCTCCCATTTCCTCAACATTTTTCTCATCACAAGACATTTAAAGATCAAGATACAATTAGGGTTTCCTCTGCTCAAGACTTCTCCTTGCACTGTGGACTCAAATTAGGGTTTGTGTTTGCCTAAAGATGCTTTGACCTAAAATACCTAAGATGACTTTCATGCTTCATATTGGACTCCCAAGTTTACCCATGTCAAGTTTCAGGTCTTGATTCCAAGTTTTACCCAGTCAATTGGACAGTTGACCTAGAAATCAGCTGTATTGGGGAAAAAGTCAACTGTGGCCAATTGACAGTCAAACCCCATGAAATTTGATCCACATCAACATTATGAACTCACATGGACCATTTGATCAAGTTTGAATCACAATTCCCCAAGAAATTTGATCAGATCACCAAAAGGGCAAAATGGTCATTTTTAGGGTTTTGACTGCACAAAGGCAATTTTTGACTGTTTGACCTAGCCAATGGCAAACCAAGCTCACATATGGACTCAAGGACCCCATGGAATTATCTTGACATGTCCATCAAGCTCAAAAGATCCCAAGTACACAAGATTGACAGTTGAATTTCTCAGTCAATTGATCAATTTTGACTGTATACTGAAAAGTCAAACTTTGACTTTTTGGTCAAAATCAAGAGTCAAGATTCATTTTTCATCAAAACATGCCAAATTATGAAACTTGTTCACCAAGAAATGTCAAAATGCAAATTAAGGTTTGAAAATGGAATTTTTCATAACTTAGAATTTTTCTAAGTTATGGAAAACCCTAATTTTTTCCCAACTTTGCCCCATCTTTTCACCATGATCCATTTGGATTCAAACAAAAGTCAAAACATGAAAGTTGTAGCTTGTTGCAAAATCTACAACTTTGATTCACAAAGTTTTCTCATTTGAAGCTTGTATCTCAAGTTATGATTTTTTGAATAAGGGCACTAAACCATCTTTTAACTTAGTGAAATTTGACCTATTTAGACAAGGTTTTCTACCCTACTTCAAGGCCACTTTTCATACCCTTCCACTTGGAATTTCAAATTGCATTTCAAAGATGGATTGTAGTACACATTACAAGCTTTCCAAAATGTCCAAGAACTCATCAAACAACCTCATAACTTGAGA
This sequence comes from Vicia faba, assembly GCA_948472305.1. Classification (NCBI taxonomy): domain Eukaryota; kingdom Viridiplantae; phylum Streptophyta; class Magnoliopsida; order Fabales; family Fabaceae; genus Vicia; species Vicia faba. Next base: position 80,800 of record CATIWC010001589.1, on the reverse strand, counting down.
GATTCGAATTTCACAAGTTGGCAAAAATTCACTTTTGTTCTTCATCAAAGCATGTTCATAAACTTGGCAAATTTGAATTCAGCATGCTTAAGCTACATTGCAGGCCTCTAATCCCATTCTCACTCAATAATTCAATGCATATCCTTTGTGTTCTAACATTATTTTGCTCATTTGGATAATACACACAAAATCAAGCCTAAACTAGAAAAAGCATGTTATCCATTCTTGTAAAGTGATACTTTATGGCAACTTTGCAAATCTATGAGGTACAATGCAGATCTTTGAAGCAAAAAAGCATAGGCATATCCCACTGATCAAGACTCAAAGGTGCAGCATAGATTGAGGCATTGTACTGGCCTAGAAACCAAGTTGACATTTGCTTGCTTCACATAGAAGTAACATCCATAACTTATGCTATCTCTCATATCAGTCAAGGAACACAGCACAAAAGATATCAAACACATTCCATAGACCACATTGAAGTTTTTGCTCGAGCCATTTGCCTTTCAAACCCTCTCCATCTCAGAATCATCCTCAAACTGCACAAACAGGGGTGCCCCTGCAGTTTGAGTGCAATCTCTCATTCCCTTCAAACATTTCTGTCCAAACCTGTTCCTCTACCTTCCTTACAACATATGCAAGCTATCCATAAGCTAAGGCACGATCTGTAGTTGCTCTAACCACTTCCACCATTTTCACATCTTTAACTTGCAGGTGAAGTTCTATAGCTTGATACAAGAAGGTTCAAGACAAAGTGAGCATTGAAAAAGCATCCCTGGACCTCAAGGAAGCTTTTCCAATCATTACATTGCACTGAAAGTCTCTCATTCTCCACATAGAAGTTCAACTGCACAGGTAAAAGTTTGAATTCGTATCTCTCTTATTAGGCATATTTAGTCTTAAGTTTGTGAAGAAGCAAGGTCCTACTCATAGCCCTGAACATGTACATAGCCTTACTTCTCATTTCTTTTGCCTGAGTAGAGAGAATTTGAGCTCTGAAAATGGTAGAAAAATTAGGTCAGAAAAGAGGGGGAGAGAAATTCTCCCTCATCTTGGAGAGATAGGTCATGTTCTTTATATGGTTAGAACCGTCTCTTCATGCTGAACATTTCTTGTGTTATGAGTTTTTGCTAAAAAGCCAGGAATCAAGAGTTAGAAGGGACTGAACATTGGCGCGCGTTTTTTCAAATAACCTGTGCTGGAGGTTGAAGAAGGAGTGAAGTGGGCTGGGCTTGGATTTGTGTTGCTTTTCACACCCCATTTTTTGGTTTACACCCCCCTGAGCCCATTTGTTTATTTTTCAACATTTTTGACTTTTTCTTTTTGGGTTGACTTTGTTTATTTTTTCTCATGCCATTAAAATTTTTAAAATATTTTTTCCATCATTTTTGTATTTATGGCATATTTGTTTGTTTATTTCTTTTATTTATATACAAATATATATATATATACTATTATTAAAATAAATAGAAAATAATGTAGATACATTTTTATTTTTATTTTTACTCTCTGAAAATATTTCACACAAAAAATACTTTTATTTATTTTATTAAAATATTAAATAAATATTTATTTTGTATAATACTCATTTAGGGTTTAATATATGTATATATACATGTTTATTAATATATTTAAGATAAAAATATAAAATACTTGATTTTCTTCATTTTTATTAATATTTGATACAAAAATACTTTTTGTCACAAAATACTTCATTTTATTTTATTTTTGTACATAATAAACAAATAGTAGAATTTAATTAGATAATAATACTTTTTATATAAAAATTAGGGTTTCTTACCCTAAGTTTCAAAATACTAAAAAATAGATACATTTTTATTTTCTTTTTCCTTTTACATAAATATTTTCTCATACACATAAAAAAAACTTTCTTTTTTACATTTCACATATTTATTTTGTTTACATTTAAATTATGCAATTTATTTACCATGCAAATATCCAATTGTTGTAATAATTTAGATTTAAATTCTTGTCAATATCCCCATTTGAACATTTGTACCCCCCTTCCCATATTTGGTTGTGTAATAGTTTAGTAATTTTAATTTCGCACTTTATTGCTTTCTAAATAATGACATGCTAGAATTAGGGTTTGAATGCGAAAAAACGATAAAAAAATAGTTTGACCTAATACAAGATAAACAAGCATGAAAATGGACACACAAATCACACTTGCACCCCCTAGGGTATTCCACTTGTTGCCTTCAAATAAATGGGCCATATTGTATGTTGAACATCTTTGGGCAAAGCAAACAGTTTGAATGATCATAGTCCCTCGATAAAACTTTTCAAAACAAACAAAACAAATGATCAAGTCCCTTAGAGAAATTGCCCAAAGACATTTAACGTCGTTACAATTATGGTCTAAACGATGACCCGCGCCTGTCCCTTTCACATCCTAACACAAGGTTGCCCACCAAATACAATGGTGGTGCAAACTTGTTAAAAGGGTTAAAGTATAGCAATAATCTTTTGAGAAATTTAGGAGTAGATAACCTCTTAGTTACTTGAACCAACTTGCAAAACAAAACACTTGCCTATTTTTCAAACCACACTTCACTACACTTTCCAAACAACTTTCAAAAACAAATGAAAACCTTTTCAAAAGACATACATCTTTGTATACATCCCCACATGGATCATTACAAAGGTTGCCACCACATTGGCCTCTTTTCAAAAACATTTTCAAAACCCACACACTCAAGCACCATTTAAAACAATTGAAAACAAAAGGCAAGTGATCTAAGCAAGTAACTAAGAGCCCATGGATAACCATGGATAGAAAGGGTGCTAATACCTTCCCTTTCTATAATCTACTCCCCGAACCCAAGAAAACATCTCAAAAGGTTTTTGCTGTGCTTTTTAACCTTTCCTTAGGATAAAATAAAAAGTCGGTGGCGACTCTTGCTAACCGCAACATTTGCGAATACAAACGCAAACCTCAAGTCAGTTCTCCCACCGTATCACACATAGCATAATAGTGAAATTGGTTAATGCAGAAAGTTCACAAATGATGTGAGGAATCAAAATATGCAATCGTTTCTAAGAATGGAGGCAAGAATAAAGCTTTGTGAATCCATGAACATGGCGGATTCGAGGGACACTTACAGTGCTTTTGGAGGCAGGAGAACGCGTGATCTTGATTGGTTCTGCTTCATAGAAGTACCAGGAAGCGATTAGGATGTTTATTTGGTCCTGAAAGTGCCTCTAAGAACGATTTCAGATTCAAGCTTTTTTTTTGCCTTTTTTCAAGTTTTTGTTCTTCTGATTGTGCAGCCTCCAACTCTTGATTCGTGCCTCTTTAGCTTGTATAAGTATTATGGAATGCATTAGGTCAAGTTTTGGGCTTTGAATCTTTGTGCATTGATGATTGAAGATGTGATATGATCCTCCATTAAAAAGCTTCTAATTTCATTCCAAATCCAATATTTTGTTCATGATATGGCTTGATTCGAGTTTGATCTTGTCCATGATGACAATTAAGGCCTGTATCAATCAAAAAGATACCAAGTTATCAATATTTAGATTTTATTTGGATTTAAATTGATTTAAAATGAATTAATTCAATAAAAATCAAATAAAATAGAAAAATTAATGAATGGACATAAGACTTAATATAGGACACGTGTGTAGTGTGACAAGATCAAATCAAGTGGAAAAAAGTGGGCCCATTTGACAAAATTTGAAGTTTTGGGGATAGTTGACTTTTGGCAATTTTGGAAAAATGCCCAACTTCAACAATGCATAACTTCTTCAATTTTGAACTTTTGGAGGTGTTCTTGGACTTTTTAGAAACCTTGAGATGTCCTATGACCAACCCTTTTGGTCTCATCTCATTTTGATATTCTATGCTCAAGTTATAAGCTTTGGGAAAAAAGGTGTTTTTGTTGACTTTCAAAAATGACCTATAATGTCCAAATTTGTAACTTTTTGTGAGTGCATTTCTTGATGTTGGGGTGTGAAGATGGATTGTAGGAAATTGCATCCTCTTCAAAATGAGATTTTGATGGGTCATTTCTCATAAAGTATGAGAAAGTTATGCTTGGTCAAAGTTGAGTTGACTTTTCCTACAAAACCCTAATTTAGCAACTTTTGAATCTTGATGAATCTTGAGCAATCCTTGATGAATCATGATCAACCCTTGATCAAATGATGAGATATCCTTCAAAATGAGAATGTTTACAAAAAATATTGAAGTTTGACTGTATTTAGGTCACAGTTGACTTTTGCGCTAGCACAGTCGATTTTTGGGCCTCTTGAGCAATTGACTGACCAAACTTCCTCTGCAAGGTTTGAAATTTGGCATGGATGAACTTGAGAAAATATTAGGACATTGGGGAGAATTTTAGGTCATTTGGATGCAAGGACCTAGATGCAACACAAAACCCTAGTTTGAGATTGACTGCCTTAGGAGATGATTTGACTGTCCAACTCTTGAGCAATCTTGAGCCACTTGGAGATTATTCTTGTAATGTCTTGAGAAATATGGGAGTACAAATTTTGGGGTACAACATAAATCATCTACATAGATATATAGTATAAGCAATTCACTCTTGCTTTTTCTTACATATACTTCATGTTCAGTTGTGCACTTTACAAATTCCTTCCCCCTTAGGAAACTATCAATTTTCTTATTCCAAGCTCTTGGAGCTTGTTTCAATCCATATAGGGCTTTATGCAGCCTGTATACCTTTCTTTCTTCGTCATGTTTCACAAACCCAACTGTTTTTTTAACATAGACTTCTTCATCTAAGGGTCCATTTAAGAATGTACACTTCACGTCCATCTGACATATATGCCAACTGTTTATTTCTGCTAGACCAACAACCAACCTAATTGTTTCGATCCTAGCAACAGGGGGAAAAATTCATCAAAGTCTATTCCTTTATATAGAAATCCTTTCGCCACAAGCCTTGCTTTGTGTCGAGTTACTTCCCATTTCGAATTTGTTTTCACTTTGTATACCCACTTGACATCAATTGCCTTCTTGCCTTGAGGCAATTCGACAAGTGACCAAGTGTTGTTGTCTTTGATAGACTTCACTTCTTCGTTCATTGCTTTCATCCACTTTGAATCCTTCAATGCTTCAGCTACATTAACAGGTTCGACATCTGCATAGAAAGTATAATGTACTGGCTCACCTTCATCATCTATCACATCATCTGATGTAATCACACAATCTTACAATCTTGCAGGCATGCGTCTTGTTCTTTGAGGTCTGCTTGTACTTGGTATATCTACTGGTTCCTCTTGTCTAACTTCTCTTTCGACTCGAGTTTCTGGTTCTTCGAATAGGATTCACACTAAATCTTTCTTGACATTTTCAGTTCAATCCCATTCTTTAAACTCATCTATGATCACGTCCCCGCTGATCACGGTCTTCTTGTTCTCTGGATCGAACAACTTGTAACCTCCTGTCGAATGATATCCAACTAGAATCATTTGACTTGAATCGTCATCAAGTTTTCTTCTCAACTGATCTGGCACATGTTTATGTGCAATAGATCCAAATACCTTCAGATGACTCAAGCTAGGCTTCACACCAGACCAACATTCTTCTGGAGTAATTCCTTCTAGCTTCTTTGTATGACATCTGTTCAAAATGTATGTTGCAGTCGAAACAGATTCACCCCAAAACTCTTTAGGTAAATTCTTGCCTTTCAACATACTTCTCACCATATTAATGATGGTTCGATTCTTCCTTTCTACAATTCCATTTTATTGTGGAGTATAGGGTGGCACCACCTCATGCATAATCCATTCCTTTTCATATAGCCTATCGAAGTCTTTCGACACATATTCTCCACCACCATCAGTTCTCAAAACTTTGAACTTTCGACCACTTTGTTTTTCGACCGTAGACTTAAACTTGGCAAATACTTTGATCACTTCACTTTTCTTCTTGATCAGGTAAGCCCATAGCTTTCGACTGAAATCATCTATGAATGCAACAAAGTATTTGTTACCTCCCATCAAATCTACCTGAATTGGTCCACATACATCATAGTATATGACTTCAAGAGTAGCCTTCGATCTGCTTTCTGCATCCTTGCTGAAGCTATTCTTGTGTTGCTTCGCCTGCACACATTCCTCACATACTTCATTTGGAATGTCAATTTCAGGCAATTCTGAAACCATATTTTTTTCTCTTCAAATCTATGATGTCTCTGAAGTTGAGATGGCATAGTCTATAATGCCATATCCATTCATCTTTGCTAGCTGCAGTCGAAAGGCACTTGTGCTCCATCACATTTAGTTCAATCTTGAAGTTTCAATTCTGAGACATAGGAGCCTTCAAGATTAATCTCTCATTTGCATCAACGACTCTCATCATCTTATCTTCGATTGACACTTTATAATTCTTTTTTACCAACTGCCCTATACTGAGCAAATTGCTCTTCGTGCCTGGTATGTACAACACATTGGAGATTACTGACTGTGATCGGTGGATCTGGAACTGACTGTTTTAAAGCTGGTTCGCGAAATGTCGCGGTAAGCAAGAGTCGCCACCGTCTTTTATTTTCTCCAATAGGAAAGGACAAAAGCACAGAAAAATTCCTTTAAAGAGATTGCTCTCGGTTCGGGAGGTAGGTTATAGAAAGGGAAGGTGTTAGCACCCTTTCTATCCATGGTTATCCATGGGCTCTTAGGTACTTGCTCAATGTGTTTTCAAAATTGTTGTTTGCTTTTCAATTGTGGGTTTCAAAAATATTCTTTGAAAAGTTTCAATTCAACTCGTACGTCAGAGTGTTTGAAAAGTTTGTTTTGAAAGTTTTTGAAAGTGTTGGTGTGAAAAGATTTTGATTTGTTTTGTTTTAAAGAGAGCAAGTATCTACGAGAACCTACCTACCCTAAGGAATTCGTCTGTGTAAATGTCCTTTAAAGTAATGCCATCCCACCATTGAGAGGTAGGTAGCACCACCGTTGGAGGTGTTCGGGTCAATTCGAGTTTTAGGGACGTGGTGATCACCGGAGCAATGGGAAAACACCTTAGAAGCTACCCTCATGCCAGGTTCCCGGACCATGAGGACTTACTAAGACGTTTTCTACTCGACGACCACCTTTCGAAAGGCAACAGTGAGACGTACCCTAGGGGTGGTGTGTGCGAATTGTGTGTCATTTTCAGTTTATTGTTTGTCTTGTCATACATTGGTGATCTATCGATTCGATTTTATTTTTTGGGCATTCATTCTTTCATGCATATTTATTAACAGTTATATTTGCGAGAAAATAAATCTAACTATTACAACGGGCGCGGGTCCACATCGCCAAAAAAACCGAACCCGATTTGACTGAAAATAAAATAAAGCGAATAAATAAAAGTCCGAGAGTTTTCAATTACATGGCTTTGGGGCATATACAGAGGTATTTAAACAATATAAGATAAATGCGCGAAATAAAGACTAAACAAAATTAGGGCGTTGGACCCTTTAAAATTAATCAAGGAAATTAAAAATTAAATGAAAAATAATGTTTTTGTGTTTTTTAGGTTTGAAAGAAAAAGGAAAAAAATTAATTGAAATTAAAGTCCTAGTTCTATCATTTTTTAAGTTTATTATGAAAAAGATTTAATCTCTAACCTAATTAAATTCTAAACTAATTTATGTGCCATTTTTTGATTTATAGAAAATAAATAATAAATAATAATATTGTGAGAAAAAAGGAAAAAATTAAAAAGGATATAAGAAATTAATAATTCTACATTTTTTGGATTTTTATTATGAAAAAAAGAATTAAAATTAACATTAAAACCTAATTAAACTAAATGAGTTATATTTTAATTTATAAAAAAAAAAAGAATCAAAATTAATTATATTTTTTTTGTCCTTTCTGTATTTTCAATGTTTTTATATTTTTTTGATTAAAAATTAAATAAAACAAGTAATTAAAATAATACAACAATTGAAATAAATGATTAAAAGATAAAAAAGAAAAAAAATCAAATGGGCAAACCAGGGGGGGTAGACCCCAGAATTGGAGGTGTAGGTTTGAAAGCCTGGCCCAATTATTGGTGAGGACTTGTTGACTTTTTGATCCAGTGAGATGCCTTTGACTGAAGCGCAGCATGCTTCCCAATCCTGGCCCTTGATGTGAGTGCTCTAGGACACGTGGATGGTGCATTTTGATGGAGCATGGTGAGTCCTCAATGTTATGCTGCATGGGAATTAGAAATGAAAAATAATATTGGAAATGTGTGAGACCTGGGGTTTGAACCCAGGTCATTGTAGTCAATAGCGTGTGTCCTAGCCAGCTGAGCCATTTGAATTCAATTAACATATAATAGTTAATAAATAATAAAAGGAATAATCAATGCATAGTGGCTAACACGCGCGCGAATTCAAACTGTCCAGTCTCCGTGTGACACGCCATCATCTCTTTCATTCTTTCTGAAACATGAGGACAAAGGCAACGTTTTTTTGATCGTGGTTTTAGAGGGCCTAATGGAAAATAGCGACTAGCCCCTCGTCGCTCATAAATTGAGCGCGAGGGTGCCATCTTCTTCGTCTGGATGAGCTGAGCATGATGATGGTACTGGCATGGTTCAATTTTTCCCCTAGTGAGAATCCCCAATTTGAAGCAACCTGTAACCCTAAAAAATGCACATGGTAGATTCTTGTATACAGCAAAATAATGTAATTAAACGTTGTGGTTAGCTTAGAAATAGCAATATGAACATGAATCAACAAAGAAAAATGCCAAAGGATGATGGAATCATGCTGTACGATTTCAAAAGTTTCAAGGTTCAGTTTTGATTCTAACTACCAATTCTTGAGGTTTTAGTGGATGTTAATGATTGGCACGCGTTCAGAATGATCTCAGAATGCTAATGGTATAAAAATTTTGGCTTGAAAAGGTGTCTAGCTTTGATTTCAGATTTGCAATATATGTCCATTTTTTCAAAATTGCCAATGGCCTTTGAACGAGTTTTGTGCTATGTTCTTGGTAGGGTTTGACTCAATGATCCTTATGGAATTGAATAGGCTTGTTAACTCTCCTTAATCCATGCTTGAGAAAGAATTGGCATTAGGGTTTGTCCATTAACCATTTTTTCCTAACTTCTAGCCAAAACCTAGACTTAGTATGAAAATGAACCTTGGCCTGATTTTTGAGTTGGTTCATGATGTATAGAACTTGTCCAAATTCATTTGACACCATTTCATTGATTTTTAAATTTTATTTGAATTTTCAATGAATTAAAATGAATTAAATCATCAAAAATTAAATAAAATAAAAAAGTCAACATTTGGTCTTGAAATCAACCATGGGCCACGTGTGTGGCATGACAAGGATGGACAAAGTGAGAAAAATGGGGGCCTTTTGTCAAAATTGGATTTTCAAGGATAGTTGACTTTTGCCATTTCACAAAAATTTCCCAACTTCTACAAGGCATAACTTGCTCAATTTTTAAGATTTTCACATGTTCTTGGGCATTTTGGAAAGGTCTTTGAGTCCTTTAACCAATGTCTTTGGTCCCATGTCATTTTGATTTACCAATCTCAAGTTATGGCCTTTGACTTAAAGTCCTTTTTTGTTGACTTTTGAAAATGACCTGTAATGTTGAAATTGATAACTTTTTGTGAGAGCATTTCTTGGACTTGAAGTATGAAGATGAGTTGTAGGAAATGTCTTTCTCTTCAAAATGAGCTTTGGATGGAATTTTTCTGATAATCCATGTGAAAGTTATGCCCTGGTCAATTTCAGTTGACTTTTTCAGCTGTCCAAATATAGCAACTTTTGCATCTTGATGATTTTCTGAGCCAAACTTTGAGAATCATGATCAAGCATTGATCAAATGATGTTTGTGGCTTCAAAATGATATGTTGACCAAAAATTTGAACTTTTGACTGTCAAATGACCATTTTGCCCCTACAGTTGACTGTAGTGCAATTTAGGGTTTTGACTGTGCAATCTTGAGCTGAATGCCTTGAAACTTGATATGAGGATGCTTGACCATGTTTGTAAGCATATGAGACTTGATTGGACCTTTGAACACTTCCTTTTCTTGATCAACACACAAACCCTAGTTTTGACTGTATGGAGGCCTTTGCATTGTGCAACTCTTGGGGAATTTTGTAGCTTGGCTTGGCAGTTTATTGGAGAATATGGGAGGGCAAATTTTGGGGTATAACAGTTGCCCCTGTTCAATCTTCTTAGACCTGAGGATGCAGATTGGCTGACGTGCCTTTTGTAATCCGAGGGTAGAAGATGATTGGACACTAGAGTGCCCAGAAATTTGCGCTCACATGGTAGCAGTGTGGTGGGGGAATGGGCTTATAGATGCCATTTAGAGATTGATGGGTAGGATGATGGGCTTATAGATGCCATCTGGATGTTGATCGCGTAAGAGATTCCTTAGCGAGAACCTGCATACCTACAAAAGAAAATGAGTACCTGACACGTTGCAGGGATGATTACTTCCTTAGCATGAATGGTAAGGGAGCCTTGAGCGACTTTAACTTCAACAACGCTCGTTGAGAAAAATCTGGGGTGTCTTCTACTGGGATAAGAATCAGGGAGATCTTAGGGTTGATCTGACTGAACCAGAGAAGGCCTTTGACTGGATAAGTCTAGGTCTTGAAATGTCTTCCACTGGATAAGCAATCAGGAAAATCTTGGGACGATTTAACTGAACCAGAAGAGGCCTTTGACGGGATAAGCAATCAGGAAAATCTTGGGACGATTTAACTGAACCGGTCTAGGTCTTAAAATGTCTTCCACTGGATAAGCAATCAGGAAAATCTTGGGACGATTTAACTGAACCAGAGGAGGCCTTTGACTGAACCAGTCTAGGTCTTGAAATGTCTTCCACTGGATAAGCGATCAGGAAAATCTTGGGACGATTTAACTGAACCAGAGGAGGCCTTTGACTGAACCAGTCTAGGTCTTGAAATGTCTTCCACTGGATAAGCGATCAGGAAAATCTTGGGACGATTTAACTGAACCAGAGGAGGCCTTTGACTGAACCAGTCTAGGTCTTGAAATGTCTTCAAAGGGATAAGCATCAGGAAAATCTTGGGACGATTTAACTGAACCAGAGAAGGCCTTTGACTGAACCAGTCTAGGTCTTGAAATGTCTTCAAAGGGATAAGCATCAGGAAAATCTTGGGACGATTTAACTGAACCAGAGAAGGCCTTTGACTGAACCAGTCTAGGTCTTGAAATGTAGTTTGAGAACTTAACTGGATCTTCCCTGAAAGGTAAAAGTCAGTCATATGCAATGCATGATATGGATCAAGCAATGATGTTCTCAACATAAATGAGATTTGTATGATGCAGTGCGTTATGCATGCTATAATGCTGTATGTGATGTTTTATGTACGTTTTCGTCTAGGAAAATGAATCCTTGACGGGTGCCGGGAAGTCGTATCCTGGGCTGATGTCGAAGAGTAGATTTGCTTCCGCTGGGGATGATAACTGCAAGGATACCGGTAGGAGAAAATGACTCCGTTGCGGAATAAACTTGGCGAATGGGAGATTCTGCGGGGAGAAAAGATACTTTAGCGATCATGCTGGGAAGCAATACTCTGTGGGGAGAGTGATGCCTTGCTGAATATTGATAGTAACTCCATTGGGGATACCGTTGTTGTATTGGAAGTGTGAATAGACTTCGCTGGGGATAGGAAAGAACTACGTTGACGACGACTTTCCCTTGGTTTTTGGCTGAGGATAACCCAGTTATATCCTGTTAAGGAAATAACTCTTTAAATCAAGCCAGACGACGCGTTCGTGTCCTGCTAGGGGATGAGCTTCCAGAATATACTGGGGATAAGCTTACTGCTTGGGGAGATGAATTCCATCTTTCCTGGGGAACTTGGATGGGACTCTCTTGGGGAAATTTTGATATGCTGGGGAAGAATGCACTGACTTGCTGTCTCACTCTCTGGGGAATTTAAGATGTCTGGTTAGGTTCTTTAGCTGAACCTACTTTGGTACCTTGGGTAGAACAATTAGACTGCTCAAACAACTCTTTATTGCCCCTGTTTCTAGTGTCACCTGCAATTAATTCTTTGTTTCGTATGCAAATATTTATGAGCTAGCAAATTATTGTCAATGCATATATCACAAATTGAACCTTGGACGTTCTTCGCAAAACAAAAACAGAAAACGAAAAAACACTTGGTACGTTTAACTGAAAAGTATATTTGTATTGATTTTGAATAGCCTGTGAATAGGCGTTTTGTGTACAAGAGGCTGACGTCCTAGTAAGAGAACCGTCGCCGAGCAAAAGAGTTTATACAAGTTTTGTACAACAGAAAAAACAGCTGTGTGAAATATGAATGATCCACTGGGTTTCAAATCTGCTATCGCCTTTATACTCCGTACGTCTCATCACTTGATGACCTTGGTTGAAGGTGAAGCTGACTGATTGATGCCGTCTTGATGTAGATACCGGATTCTGGATGCAAAGTGATCCAATGAGACATAGTATTACGCTTTTATCCCTAACTTTTGCCTGTACTGCCTTTTCAGGTTTTCAGTCCACCGGGATACCCATTTTTGCCCAAGCCGCCTTTTCAGGTTTTCGACTTGCCGGGTGTACAGATTTTTCATTTTCATCCCTTCATTTTGCCCGAACCCTTTTGGTTCGACGGGAAGCCCTAATTTTTGCCTAGACATGTCAGCCTAGCGGGTCATTTTTCATGCGTAGTACTTTTTAACTATGTCGGCATTGGCGGGGTGAGGAAGGTCGTCACCATCCATGTTGGTTAATATCATTGCTCCTCCTGAGAACACATGCTTAACCACAAATGGCCCTTCGTACGTAGGGGTCCATTTGCCCCTTGGATCACTCTGAGGAAGGATGATTCGCTTGATCACCAGATCCCCGACTTGATATTCCTGTGGTCTGACCTTTTTGTTAAATGCCCTGATCATTCGCTTCTGGTACGTCTGACCATGACAGATAGCAGCAAGTCTTTTTTCGTCAATAAGGTTGAGTTGATCAAGTCGTGTCTGGATCCAATCATCTTCGTTCAGATTTGCATCCTTCATTATCCGGAGAGAAGGAATTTGTACTTCGATCGGCAAGACTGCCTCCATGCCATAAACCAGAGAGAAAGGAGTTGCCCCGGTTGACGTCCTAGCTGAAGTACGATACCCATGTAGAGCGAACGGTAACATCTCATGCCAATCTTTATACGTTACTGTCATCTTCTGCACAATCTTCTTGATGTTTTTATTAGCTGCTTCTACAGCCCCATTCATCTTCGGTCTGTAAGGAGAAGAATTGTGGTGCTGTATCTTGAACTGTTCGCAAAGCTCGGTGATCATCTTATTGTTCAGATTGGTACCGTTGTCTGTAATAATCCGCTCAGGGACGCCGTACCGACAGATCAGGTTGTGCCGAATAAACCGTGCCACAACAGTCTTGGTTACCGTAGCATAGGATGCTGCCTCAACCCACTTCGTGAAATAATCAATTGCCACTAGGATGAAGCGATGTCCGTTGGATGCCGTAGGTTTTATCTCACCGATCATGTCTATGCCCCACATTGCAAATGGCCAAGGCGCAGTCAGAACATTCAGGGGAACCGGAGGAACATGCACCTTGTCTGCATAAACCTGGCACTTGTGGCATGTCCTAGAATGTTGGTAACAGTCAGCTTCCATGGTGGACCAGTAATACCCTGCCCGTAGGATCTTCTTTGCCATTGTATGTCCACTGGAGTGTGTACCAAAGGTCCCTTCATGTAGCTCTTCCATGATTCTTTCTGCTTCAGGCTTATCTACACAACGCAGTAGGGTTGAATCCTGGTTTCGCTTGTACAAGATGCCATTGCTAAGAAAGAACTTGGCTGCAAACCTCCTCAGGAATTTCTTATCATTGACAGATGCTCCCTCAGGGTATTCCTGTGCTTCCAGATATCTCTTCACTTCGTGGTACCAAGGCTTCTCAGTCACCAATTCAGTTTCAAGATCACAACAGTATGCCGGTTCGTCCAGTTTCCAGATGGTGATCCGGGGAGCTTCATTATCCCATTTAACCTTGAACATTGAAGACATTGTAGCTAACGCGTCCGCCAGCTGATTCTCTTCTCTTGGAAAGTGCTCAAATGTTATTTCTGTGAAGTGGGGGATCAGAGCCAACACACATTCTCTGTAAGGAATCAAGTTTGGATGTTTCGTATCCCACTCTCCTTTGATCTGATTGATCACAAGAGCGGAATCTCCGAAGACACTCAGAAATTTGATCCTCAGGTCGATCGCAGCTTGAAGACCCATAATACACGCTTCATACTCCGCCATGTTGTTGGTACAGTTGAAACACAGCCGGGCGGTAAGTGGAGTATGAGTACCTTGTGGAGATACGATTATGGCGCCGATACCATTTCCCAAAGCATTGGAGGCTCCGTCAAAGTGCATAGACCATCGGGATCCTGGTTCAGGTCCTTCATCCGGTCCAGGTATTTCACAGTCAGTTACTATCATAATACTTTCATCTGGAAACTCGAAGTTCATTGATTGGTAGTCATCCACAGCTTGATGTGCTAGGTGGTCTGCCAATACACTTCCCTTGATGGCTTTTTGGGTCGTGTATTGAATGTCGTATTCCGTCAAGATCATCTGCCATCTTGCAATTCTCCCAGACAGAGCAGGTTTTTCGAATATGTACTTTATAGGATCCATTTTTGAGATCAACAAGGTAGTGTGAGTCAGCATATACTGTCTCAGCCGGCGAGCAGCCCATACCAAAGCGCAGCAAGTTTTCTCAAGCAGTGAGTATCGGGTCTCACAGTCGGTAAACTTTTTGCTAAGGTAATAAATGGCATGCTCTTTTCGGCCAGACTCGTCATGCTGCCCCAGCACACACCCCATTGCATTATCAAGCACTGTCAGGTAAAGTATCAAAGGTCTCCCTTCAACTGGTGGCATAAGGATGGGTGGTTCTTGGAGATATTCTTTGATTCTGTCAAAAGCAGCCTGACATTCATCGTTCCAACGTACTACCTGATCTTTCTTCAACAGCTTGAAGATGGGCTCACAGGTGGCAGTCAGATGAGAGATGAAGCGAGCAATGTAATTCAGGCGTCCTAGAAAGCCTCTGACTTCCTTCTCTGTTTTAGGAACTGGCATCTCTTGAATGGCTTTGACCTTAGCAGGGTCCACTTGAATTCCTTTATCACTGACCACAAAGCCTAGCAACTTTCCAGATCTTACCCCGAAGGTGCACTTGTTCGGGTTCAACCTCAGCTTGTACAATTTCAACCGGTCAAACAGTTTCTGCAGATGATCAAGGTGCTCTTCCTCAGTCTGGGACCTAGCGATCATGTCGTCCACATACACCTCTATCTCGTGATGGATCATATCATGAAATAAGGTAACCATGGCCCGTTGGTAGGTTGCCCCAGCATTCTTTAACCCGAACGGCATGACCTTGTAACAGAAGGTGCCCCACTGAGTAACAAAGGTAGTCTTTTCCATGTCTTCAGGTGCCATCTTGATCTGATTGTAGCCTGAAAAACCATCCATGAAAGAGAACACTTTATGCTGAGCTGTATTATCAACAAGGACATCAATGTGGGGTAGAGGGAAGTCATCCTTGGGGCTGGCCCTGTTCAGATCCCTGTAATCAACACACATCCTGACCTTGCCGTCCTTCTTAGGTACCGGCACCACATTAGCAACCCACTGAGGGTAAGAAGTTACTGCAAGAAACCCGGCATCAAACTGCTTCATAACTTCGGCTTTAATCTTCTCAGACATCTCTGGACGCATACGACGGACCTTTTGCTTAACCGGAGGGAAATCTTCTTTAGTTGGTAAATGATGGACCACAATGTCGGTATCTAATCCGGGCATATCTTCGTAGGACCAGGCAAAGATTTCTTTATAATCCTGCAGCATCTGAGTCAACCGTTGCTTCACGCTGAGTTCTAGGTTGGCACCAATCTTCACCTCTTTCTTGTCTTCCTCAGTACCCAAGTTTATTGTTTCCACTGGCTCTTCATGGGGTTGAATTGCCCTCTCTTCCTGTTGTAACAGTCTTGCAAGTTCACCAGGCACTTCGCAATCATCTTCACCTTCGTCGGCGGCTAAGTTGATCGGATTTTCGAAGTCATAACTGGCAGTAGCAGAGTCGTTACCAGTGAGATCCAGAGTGGATTGAAACCTGTATGAGTGAGTGTGTGTGTAAATACAGCTGTTTTGCAATATGTAAAGAAAGGAAAGAAAAGGAGCGCAAAATTTGAATTGTGAAAAACGTCCAATGCTTTTATTCATGATATATGATAGTGACAAACAAAAAACCCTCATAAATAAAACCACGGTGCCCCGGGTAAGACACCGGGCCATATAGTCTCAAATTATTGTTTATTACAAATCAAAAACAAAGAAATTCATTACTGGGGAACAAAAGTTATGGGAGTAAAATCTTTAGCAGTCCAATTGGTCAATCCACCGTCGGCCGTTGGGTAGATCCAGCTATCGAACTTTGACTCCTCCACTTCATCTTCCTCTCCAAGAGCATTCACTCCATGCTGGGTGATGAGCAACGGAGGTCTTCCAATTCTTGCCTTGCGCACCGCTTTCTGAGCCTCTGTGGTGAAACCCAGCCCAAACTTGTTAGTCTTAGGAGTAAGATCAGGGAGCTTGCCCCAGTTTGCACATTCGCCTTTTTCGATCACAGCCCGGGCGTCTTTTAAGGAGGCCATCTTCATAGGAGAAACCTCTTCATCTTCTGCTGCTGCCAAGGTTTGTGGTACTTCCTCAAAATGCTGAAAGGGGGTTTCAATGAACTCCCCATCCATTTCTACGTATCTGAAAGAGTTGAGGTGGCTGACCATGTATTCCTCCTCCCCTTGCACTGTTACGATCTTCCCCCTGACCGGGTATTTGAGCTTTTGATGCAATGTAGAAGTCACAGCTCCAGCTTTGTGGATCCATGGGCGACCCAGCAAACAAGAATAGGACGGATGGATGTCCATCACATAAAATTTTGAATCAAATACTTGTGACCCAACCCTGATTGGGATGTCCACTTCACCATGCACCATTCTTTTGGACCCGTCAAAGGCCCGGACAACAATGCTACTTGGTTTGAGTTCTAGACCTTCACAATCCAGCCTATCCAGAGCCTTCTTGGGCAGCACATTTAATGAAGAACCTGTGTCAACCAGCACATGAGCAAGAGTAGTGCCCCTGCATTCAATGGAGACATGCAGGGCATCATTATGGTTCTTCCCCTTTGCTGTCAGATCGGCATCAGAGAAACCCAGGCCATTATCAGCAGTTAGGTTGGCCACACAATCGGTGAACTGGTCAGCAGTCGTATCTTGGGGTACATGGGCAGTCTTTAAGAAAGCAATCAGAGCCTTTGCATGGGCCTCTGAACACAGCAGCAGTGACAACATGGAGATTTTAGAGGGGGTGTGCCCCAGCTGTTCCACAACATTGAAATCACTTTTCTTTATTATCTTGAGAATTTCTTCCATTTCCTGCTTGGAAGCCTCAACAATGGTCTTTGGTGCCTCCGTCCTGGCAGGCACATCAGCAGCAGTTCCCTTGCCCCGAGTATCAGATGACTCAGCAGCAGGGGTGGATACTTGGTCAGGAGAAACAGGCACTCTGGCAGGTGTGAAGATCAAAGGCCTATGAATTGCTGGAGGAGCAATGTCTGGTGAGAACAGTCTTCCACTACGAGTGACCTTAGCAGGCCCGGTGATGTTGGAGACACCAGTATCAATGTTGCACTCTTGTTTCACACCCAGAACATAAACATCCGCCCCATAGTGCCATGGGACAGCCTTATCAGATTTGTAGGGTATAGGCCCCGGAACAGTAATGGTGATGGGAACATTCTTGTGAACTGACAAAACTTGTATAGGCTTCTTTGAAGGAGCCTCAGAATAGTTGTTGAAGATGGTAACGATTGACATTTCTTCAACAGGAGCAGCAGGAACAACAGTCTTTTGGAACAAAATCTCTCTACTGTCTATCAGGTTTTGGATGCCTGACTTCAACAGAGAACAACCAACAGGGGAAGCAACACATAGAGGGCAACTTTCGCTACATCCCGGAAATAAACCGGCTAGCAACAGATTCCTCTTAACCATCAGCAACGGAGTAGCAACATCATCCACCGAAGCTACATACAAATTTTCCTCGACAGCATTCGCTCCATGCTGGGGCAAGGGAGCATTTACAACATTTGGCCCCTCGGGCGCCTCAAACTGTATCTCCTTTGCATCAATGAGATCTTGAACCTTATTTCTTAGGGCCCAACAGTCATCTGTGTTATGCCCCGGGCTATCAGAGTGATAAGCACAACGAGCATTTGGATTGAACTTGGGAGATGCAGTGTTGGGAAACTTTGGAGCCTCCTTGACAGTCACTAAATTGGTGGATAGCAACTGTGGCAGGATCTGTGATAAGGTCATGCTTAACCGGGTAAACTCCCTCCGGGGTCTTTCAAACTTCTGAGGATTAGTTGGCCGAGGAGCGGCAGCAGGTTTGGCAATCATTACCGCACTGACAGATTGGCGGTGTTCAGGTCGCTCTGTTCTCCGGGAGTTATATACAGCACTAGCCTCCTTTTTGAAGGGCTTCTTCTCAGTACTGGAGGAGGCAACTTTCTGTATCTTCCCCGATTTTATACCGGCCTCAATCCTTTCACCAGTCAGGATTAGATCGGTAAACCCAGCAGAGGAATTACCAATGAGATGATTGAAAAATGGACCAGACAGGGTCCCCAAGAACATATCTACCAGCTCCCGATCCGTCAATGGTGGCTGCACCCTGCCAGCCAGGTCTCTCCATTTCTGAGCATATTCCTTAAAACCTTCACCCGACCCTAGCGACATACCCTGGAGCTGGGTACGCGTAGGAGCGAGGTCGGCATTATACTGATACTGCTTGTAAAAAGCAGTGGCCAGATCCTCCCAGTTACGAATGCTGATTCCATCTAGCTGATAGAACCAATCGAGGTGAGTCCCTGAAAGACTCTCCTGGAAGAAGTGGATCCAAAGGTTCTTGTCTGCTGTGTAAGGCTGGATCTTCCTTACATAAGAACGGAGGTGCATCTTGGGACAGGAAGCCCCATCATACTTCACGAAGGCAGGTGTTTTGAACTTGTGCGGGATCACCACTCCAGTAGATAACCCCAAGTCTCCGAAATCCAATCCAGGTACCCGTTGAACTTCCACAGCCTTTAATCTGTCTTCCAGCTGTTTGTACCGGTCTTCAGCAGGAGGGTACTGGTCGTCATTGAAGTCTGTTTCAGTATCAGAGCCCACAGGAGTAGTGACCTCCCTTTCATGGTGACTACCTTCTGTCACAGATGGAGGAGTCCTTTCAGCTTCAATTTGCAAGGTGTTCCCGAGTCTGCGCCCAGTGCTAAATAGCACAGTCCTCCTCTTCTTCTTAGTCTTCTTCAACAGCATGGTCTTTAACTCTTGTTGACCCTGAGACAAGCCCTTGATCAGCTCCTGAAATTGGGCGTTTTGCGCCTGAAACTGGACGTTCTGCGCCTGAAGAGCCTTGATAGCCGCATCGGTTGATGATTCAGGAGGGTTCATGATGCTGAAATAAACAGCGAAGAACGGTAAACAACCTGAAAAGAAGAGTATTTATGATGCACATGATGAATGATATGTGTTTATGCAATGCATTCAAGGGTTCGAAAATTCAAATTTGTTGTAGACCAAAAGGAACACACTTTATTATTAAGAAAATCATTGTTTTAATACATCAAAGCCTCATGGGCAAAAGTACAAAAAGATCAAATCACATCCAAAATATGTTGCGCATCTTCTTTGGAGCTATGTAAGTGTTGAGACTCCTTTCCTCATGCAACAGGCGGGTGAGCTCCAAGACCTTCCTTTCACTGGCATGCAAACTAGTCTCAAGAGAATTCCGCTCTTCCTTAAGCTGGATCCAGCTCTTCTGCATCTCTTCCCAGGATGTGGGCATATCAGGGTGCTGAATAACATGAGACACCTCTCCCTCCAAGGCAGGTTCTTTGATTACTGGAAGCATGTGAGGATAAGGCATTACTAACTTCTGAGAGCGGGCTCGTACCCATTTGAGGTAAGGCTCCAAAGGGATGGAGTTCCTGTGCCCCAGTGTCTTGCTGTCTATCCTACTAGGCATCCTCCAAGCTCTGATAAATCTCTGGCGAAGTCCTTGAGTATCGTTGTCGAAGTCAAAAACTATGTCAGGAATCAACATGTCATGAGGACCATCCCTCCGAGCATAACCAAATTGTCTCCAAGCCAGGCATGGACTATAAGTAATACCCCCTCTGGTTCCAAGTAAAGGAACATTAGGGTACTCCCCGCAACGATCAATGATAGTGACATCTTCTCTGGACCTAGGGCACCAATGTATATCTGCATGTGTAAGAGTCATCAACCGTTGTGACCATCTCAAACCCCGCTCGTTCTTCAGGACTGATTGTGGAAGGTGCGAAATAAACCACTTTCCCAGGAGAGGAGTGCAACACATAAGGACACCTCTTTTTCTCATGGTTCGAGTGTAACATGAGTGAAGGAGGTCCCCTAGCAACGTAGGTATAGGATTCCTAGACATAAAGATCTGGACAACACTGATATCAATGAGATGATCTGGGTTAGGGAACAACACCAAACCATAAACAAGGAGAGCCACAACCTCTTCAAAAGCTTGTAAGTCAAGGGAGTTCCAACAATCATAGGCTTTTTCAAACAGAAACCTGGCTAAGAACCCTTTGATACCACTTCTAACTTCCCAATGTCCCTTGAGGTCAGATGACTGTAGGTGCAAGGCTTTAGCAATCTCTTCAAGCTTAGGTTCCTTTTCTGTACCGTTGAAGGGTAGCTGATCAAGGATAGGGATCTTCAGGAGTCGGGAGAACTCCTCCAATGTAGGTACCAACTGATAATCCAAGAAGGTGAAACAGTGATGCAGAGGGTCAAAGAATTGGAACAGGACTTTTATCATATCTTCCTCAATGTTGGTGTTGACCAAGCTGATGAGGCTTCCATGCCTTTCACTGAATGAAGAGTTCTCAGGAATCCTGGATATAAGCTCCTTAAGCTGAGGAGGGATCCCTACAAGACTGATTGGAATTGTCTTTCTACGAACAGTTTCCATGTCCTACAAAACAAGAACAAAGATGAAAATTCGAACCCCTGAAATGGTTAGTTAATGCATATGATGTTGGATGATGTCATGATGCTATGATTAAACACAGATATTTACAAAGACAAACATGTAAGGCACACAAGGCATACAAGACAGGCCCTTAAGGTTTAAGGCCAGCATGAGGTCTGGGTAGTACCCTCTTGAAGTTGGTGGGTTCATCCTGTCCTAATCAAAGTAACCGGGTTCTAAGGTTCCCAATATCACGGGATTACTTTCATTGTTCATCGTTTCGATTTAGCCACTGAACTGGCGACCGAAATATTCCAGGAAAGCAACCCTCAATTGAGTGTAGTATCGAGTATCAACCAACCTCGGACTGCACCAAAGTCAGTTATCTCACTACCCTAAAGAGGCCAAGATGGTTCAATTAAGGTTCCTAAGGTCTGTTGATGCTTCATGACACCACATGGAGGCCCCGTACTCTCCTTGACTGACTCAAGGGTTACCGGTACACACCAAAATGCCACATCAACGTAGCAGACTGCTTCAACCATGTCGGTATACCCCGCACAGTTCCCTCACAGCCTTGTTGCTACTTTCTAAAGAGGTATCCCCCAGATCCGGGTTAGGATCTATAGAACTCCCAAGACGGTCCCACAATTTAAAGCATACAAGGAAAACAATTGAAAACACAGTTGTAACTAGCCCTAAGGTACACCTCACTTTAAGTTTGTCCCCAGCAGAGTCGCCAGTTCTGTGATCGGTGGATCTGGAACTGACTGTTTTAAAGCTGGTTCGCG
Organism: Vicia faba; assembly: GCA_948472305.1. Taxonomy (NCBI): domain Eukaryota; kingdom Viridiplantae; phylum Streptophyta; class Magnoliopsida; order Fabales; family Fabaceae; genus Vicia; species Vicia faba. The sequence continues at coordinate 58,922 of CATIWC010001589.1, read as the reverse complement.
AAATGTCGCGGTAAGCAAGAGTCGCCACCGTCTTTTATTTTCTCCAATAGGAAAGGACAAAAGCACAGAAAAATTCCTTTAAAGAGATTGCTCTCGGTTCGGGAGGTAGGTTATAGAAAGGGAAGGTGTTAGCACCCTTTCTATCCATGGTTATCCATGGGCTCTTAGGTACTTGCTCAATGTGTTTTCAAAATTGTTGTTTGCTTTTCAATTGTGGGTTTCAAAAATATTCTTTGAAAAGTTTCAATTCAACTCGTACGTCAGAGTGTTTGAAAAGTTTGTTTTGAAAGTTTTTGAAAGTGTTGGTGTGAAAAGATTTTGATTTGTTTTGTTTTAAAGAGAGCAAGTATCTACGAGAACCTACCTACCCTAAGGAATTCGTCTGTGTAAATGTCCTTTAAAGTAATGCCATCCCACCATTGAGAGGTAGGTAGCACCACCGTTGGAGGTGTTCGGGTCAATTCGAGTTTTAGGGACGTGGTGATCACCGGAGCAATGGGAAAACACCTTAGAAGCTACCCTCATGCCAGGTTCCCGGACCATGAGGACTTACTAAGACGTTTTCTACTCGACGACCACCTTTCGAAAGGCAACAGTGAGACGTACCCTAGGGGTGGTGTGTGCGAATTGTGTGTCATTTTCAGTTTATTGTTTGTCTTGTCATACATTGGTGATCTATCGATTCGATTTTATTTTTTGGGCATTCATTCTTTCATGCATATTTATTAACAGTTATATTTGCGAGAAAATAAATCTAACTATTACAACGGGCGCGGGTCCACATCGCCAAAAAAACCGAACCCGATTTGACTGAAAATAAAATAAAGCGAATAAATAAAAGTCCGAGAGTTTTCAATTACATGGCTTTGGGGCATATACAGAGGTATTTAAACAATATAAGATAAATGCGCGAAATAAAGACTAAACAAAATTAGGGCGTTGGACCCTTTAAAATTAATCAAGGAAATTAAAAATTAAATGAAAAATAATGTTTTTGTGTTTTTTAGGTTTGAAAGAAAAAGGAAAAAAATTAATTGAAATTAAAGTCCTAGTTCTATCATTTTTTAAGTTTATTATGAAAAAGATTTAATCTCTAACCTAATTAAATTCTAAACTAATTTATGTGCCATTTTTTGATTTATAGAAAATAAATAATAAATAATAATATTGTGAGAAAAAAGGAAAAAATTAAAAAGGATATAAGAAATTAATAATTCTACATTTTTTGGATTTTTATTATGAAAAAAAGAATTAAAATTAACATTAAAACCTAATTAAACTAAATGAGTTATATTTTAATTTATAAAAAAAAAAGAATCAAAATTAATTATATTTTTTTTGTCCTTTCTGTATTTTCAATGTTTTTATATTTTTTTGATTAAAAATTAAATAAAACAAGTAATTAAAATAATACAACAATTGAAATAAATGATTAAAAGATAAAAAAGAAAAAAAATCAAATGGGCAAACCAGGGGGGGTAGACCCCAGAATTGGAGGTGTAGGTTTGAAAGCCTGGCCCAATTATTGGTGAGGACTTGTTGACTTTTTGATCCAGTGAGATGCCTTTGACTGAAGCGCAGCATGCTTCCCAATCCTGGCCCTTGATGTGAGTGCTCTAGGACACGTGGATGGTGCATTTTGATGGAGCATGGTGAGTCCTCAATGTTATGCTGCATGGGAATTAGAAATGAAAAATAATATTGGAAATGTGTGAGACCTGGGGTTTGAACCCAGGTCATTGTAGTCAATAGCGTGTGTCCTAGCCAGCTGAGCCATTTGAATTCAATTAACATATAATAGTTAATAAATAATAAAAGGAATAATCAATGCATAGTGGCTAACACGCGCGCGAATTCAAACTGTCCAGTCTCCGTGTGACACGCCATCATCTCTTTCATTCTTTCTGAAACATGAGGACAAAGGCAACGTTTTTTTGATCGTGGTTTTAGAGGGCCTAATGGAAAATAGCGACTAGCCCCTCGTCGCTCATAAATTGAGCGCGAGGGTGCCATCTTCTTCGTCTGGATGAGCTGAGCATGATGATGGTACTGGCATGGTTCAATTTTTCCCCTAGTGAGAATCCCCAATTTGAAGCAACCTGTAACCCTAAAAAATGCACATGGTAGATTCTTGTATACAGCAAAATAATGTAATTAAACGTTGTGGTTAGCTTAGAAATAGCAATATGAACATGAATCAACAAAGAAAAATGCCAAAGGATGATGGAATCATGCTGTACGATTTCAAAAGTTTCAAGGTTCAGTTTTGATTCTAACTACCAATTCTTGAGGTTTTAGTGGATGTTAATGATTGGCACGCGTTCAGAATGATCTCAGAATGCTAATGGTATAAAAATTTTGGCTTGAAAAGGTGTCTAGCTTTGATTTCAGATTTGCAATATATGTCCATTTTTTCAAAATTGCCAATGGCCTTTGAACGAGTTTTGTGCTATGTTCTTGGTAGGGTTTGACTCAATGATCCTTATGGAATTGAATAGGCTTGTTAACTCTCCTTAATCCATGCTTGAGAAAGAATTGGCATTAGGGTTTGTCCATTAACCATTTTTTCCTAACTTCTAGCCAAAACCTAGACTTAGTATGAAAATGAACCTTGGCCTGATTTTTGAGTTGGTTCATGATGTATAGAACTTGTCCAAATTCATTTGACACCATTTCATTGATTTTTAAATTTTATTTGAATTTTCAATGAATTAAAATGAATTAAATCATCAAAAATTAAATAAAATAAAAAAGTCAACATTTGGTCTTGAAATCAACCATGGGCCACGTGTGTGGCATGACAAGGATGGACAAAGTGAGAAAAATGGGGGCCTTTTGTCAAAATTGGATTTTCAAGGATAGTTGACTTTTGCCATTTCACAAAAATTTCCCAACTTCTACAAGGCATAACTTGCTCAATTTTTAAGATTTTCACATGTTCTTGGGCATTTTGGAAAGGTCTTTGAGTCCTTTAACCAATGTCTTTGGTCCCATGTCATTTTGATTTACCAATCTCAAGTTATGGCCTTTGACTTAAAGTCCTTTTTTGTTGACTTTTGAAAATGACCTGTAATGTTGAAATTGATAACTTTTTGTGAGAGCATTTCTTGGACTTGAAGTATGAAGATGAGTTGTAGGAAATGTCTTTCTCTTCAAAATGAGCTTTGGATGGAATTTTTCTGATAATCCATGTGAAAGTTATGCCCTGGTCAATTTCAGTTGACTTTTTCAGCTGTCCAAATATAGCAACTTTTGCATCTTGATGATTTTCTGAGCCAAACTTTGAGAATCATGATCAAGCATTGATCAAATGATGTTTGTGGCTTCAAAATGATATGTTGACCAAAAATTTGAACTTTTGACTGTCAAATGACCATTTTGCCCCTACAGTTGACTGTAGTGCAATTTAGGGTTTTGACTGTGCAATCTTGAGCTGAATGCCTTGAAACTTGATATGAGGATGCTTGACCATGTTTGTAAGCATATGAGACTTGATTGGACCTTTGAACACTTCCTTTTCTTGATCAACACACAAACCCTAGTTTTGACTGTATGGAGGCCTTTGCATTGTGCAACTCTTGGGGAATTTTGTAGCTTGGCTTGGCAGTTTATTGGAGAATATGGGAGGGCAAATTTTGGGGTATAACACTGACCTTTTTCCATCTTTCCTCATAATCATAACATCGCCAATACCTTCAGCTGCTAGGGTATTGTCATTTGCAAATTTTACCATATTTTTCATTGAGGGCTTTATGTTGACAAACCAGTCTTTCCTTCCAGACATATGTGATGAGCATCTTGAGTTCAAGTACCATTGGTCCTTGAATCTATCTTCATCTTTTGTTGTGACCATCAGTATCATCTCTTCTTCTTCATGTTTTGCAAGCTTTGCATCACTTTCTTGATTCTTTCATTTTTTCGGACAATCACTCGAATAGTGTCCATACTTCTGACAATTATAACATTGAATGTGACTCTTATCAGGTTTTCAATCACCACCTCTTCCTCTATTTGCAACACCACCTCTTTGGTTACCTTGGTATGGCCTTCTTTGATTCGACATGTTTCCTTTGATCTGGTTTCCTCTACTATTCAATTTTTTGTAGCCACCTCTACCTCTATTGAAACACTTTCTTTGCCTTTGGTTTCTTTTACTGAATGTGCCTGCAAGGCCACATTACTCTTCGATTTGCCTGCAGCTCTTTCATTCATTCTTTGTTTATGAGATTAGAGCGTCTCTTGAAGCTCTTCCTTTGTCAATTTCAACAAGTCTTTCCCCTCTTCTATCGCCACCACTATATGGTCGAACTGAAGAGCTAAAGATCTCAAGATATTCGAAACAACAACTCTTGTTGTTAACGCTTCTCCACATATCTTGATTTGATTTACTAGTTTTGTAACTATGGTGAAGAAATCGGATATGCTTTCACTGTCTTCCATCTGAAGCAATTCATACATCCTTTTGTGAGTTTGTAACCTCACTTATTTCACCTTCTCAGCGCCTCTAAAATACTTCTCAAGAATCTCCCAAGCTTCTTTTGCAGATTCTGAATCAGTAACCTTTTCGAAATTATCTGGGCTGACACATTGATGAATTATAAATAATGCTTTATAACTCAGATTCTCAGATTCTGTATATTTCTTCTTTTCTTCTTCTGAAGCATTTTCTCCAAGCGCTTCGACTCCATCTTTTACAAGGTCCCAAAGACGTTGACACCTGAATAAGACTTTCATCTGTTTGCACCAACTCTCATAGTTGTCAACTTTCAGAATTGGTTGCGTTGCTGGATAGTTGGCATTCCCATAACTTATCATCGTGAATTCTTCAATCGTTCTTGATTGACACTTCCCTCGAATTGAAACAAAGCTCTTGATACCAGATGTTGGAAATTCACCAAAGTCTATGATGAATTTCTACCACAATGACAATTTAATTATGAGACAAACAAAGAAAGAAGACAAGACAAATAATTTATGCAGAGTTTCTCTCTGCTCACAAACTGTAAAAACTTTGTTATTCACTTGCAACTGCAAATTCTGTGAATACAACTTGCTTGACTTGCTTACAAAAAATAGGGGTTACTCCCTCTATTTATAACTGAGCTTACACCCTAAGCCCAAAACATCTTTTTGTTACTAAATCAAATCTAATTTATTATAGACTTAAATAAAATCTATTTAAATCTAAACAAATCAAATCTTTTCGACACATAGTTTCGACACACTGAATTACAATTTAACATTCATCAAAGCTGAAGTCTTATTTAATCATATTAGGAAAAAAATTGATCTAAAAGACAAATAAATTCAGAAGATTGAAAAAACCCTCAAAGTACGCTATTAAAAATCTATAGAGATTGAAATTCAGACGTGTCTAAAATACATAATCTAGAATGGAATCAGGACCACACAATTTTCAAACTAATATGAATTCTAGAGTTTGAATTTAATCTGAAAATTGAAATTTGAACGCTTATATTTAAGTAACTCGCACATTTCCCTCTCTCTTCACAATTTCATTTATGCATAAGAGCAAAAATATAGAATACTAAGAGAGAGTACTCATACATGATTACAGTCTCTAGATGTTGAAATCAGACGCGCCTAAAAGATATAATCTATAATGGAATCAGGACTACAAAATTTTCAAACTAATATGGATTCCAAAATTTTGGATTTAATCTGAAGATTGGAATATGAACACTTCTATTTAAGTAACTCGCGCCTTTTACTTTCTTCACATTTTCATTTATGCAAAAGAGCAAAAATAGAAAATACAAAGAGAGGGTACTTATACACGATTATAGAGCAATTTATCCTCATTTTCATGCTTTCACGTGGCTTCTATTCATTTTATTAAAACTCCATTATATTGCATTGCATTTATTTAAGCTCCTCTTTGTTTTATCGGTAAGTTGCTCATTCTCTTTCGTTTTTTGATTTCTCATTTGTGCGACCATATATGATAGTTTAGGCTTAAATGAAATATAAATGTTTTTTATGCTTATCTTGAACTACCTTGCATGCTCTATTCACTATTCTATAACTCTATTCGCTTTTCAGTTCGAATTGTACAATTCGAAGACTGGAATCTAAATTTTATTCCTATCTTATTTTTTTGTTCTGTATCTTATTTTTATTTTCATGTTAAAAATAAAGATGCTGACAACTAATATATTTATATAAATAAATCATTTATCGTAATTATATCATCTTGTATTTGTAATCACTCTATACCATACAATATGTACCACCTCTATCGTTTAAAAGATCATTATTCAAAATAAATTTTTAGAGTGAATAAAGACAAACAAAATATATCTATCAGACCTAAAGTCTTGTTTAATTTTATTAAAAAAAATCTTAACCTAAAATATGATATATCAAAATCATAATAAAAACTTACTAACAACATTAAATATTTGTTTAACAGTAATTTTTAAAATGTTTAGTAAAATAAAAATAATACAAGTAATAAGATGTTTATTAGAAAGATAAAACAAGAAGAGAAAATGTCCAAGAAAATAAGAAAAACACATTGAAGTTAGAGAAAGATAAAAATAAAAAAATTGTCAAGTGCTCTTTCAGCCTAAAATCAGATTGAGAATACAATTTTATAAATAGGATTTTTGAAAATTAATATTTTAATATACATTTGAGATTTTCAAAAATAAAAAATATCATAATATAGAATCTTACAAAAATTTAATCACACTAAAACTCATCCCCTTCTCCCAAACAAACTCTTAAATTTTTTGCTATTGGGTCTTTTTAGCTAATATATGGGCCACACTATTATTCCTTCTATTTATTTGAAGAGAAATCCACTTGTCAGTTGTTACCCTCTCGTCTATATCTCTCAATTTCAAATGTAATTTTATTTCAATTTTGTCCTCTAAACTATCTAGAAAAGAATCTTTAAATGTTAAAATTAGATTATTTTTTTACTGAATAGAAAGGTCTTTTAAGATTTTTACAAGTTTTGAATAGTGGAAAATACTGTGAGAAAGTCATAAGAAGATTCTTACGAGATATTCATTTATTTAAATGGATAGATTATATCATTACCATACAAATTCAAAATCACCAAAAATAAAAAGAATAAATTCACAGCATGCATGTTAATAACATAAAATGATTAATTGCATAAATCTATAAATATGATTGTATTGAAATGTCTGAAATATCCATGCCTCCAGATCTGTAGCGTTAATGGCATCAATGTCATAGATTGAATTTGCATTAGATCGAAACTAATATTTCAACCAAAAACAAATGAACACTGCGCAAAGACGGAAAACAAAATACACCTCACAAATACAGGAAATCAAAACAAACAACAAACTAAAATGAAGAAATCACAACAACAAAAAACTATAAAAGAAACACTAAATATATGTGAAAATCACTTATTTAACTAATAAAGAAACAAAAATATTTGGAGGGGTGATTTTGAATTAAAATCGATTCTAAATCACTCATCTCTAAGAGATAAAAAAGAAGAAGAAGAAAAGTGACGCCGACTAAGATTGTTTTAAAGAGCCGCAAGAAGTCAACTCCAAAAATATCACTACCAGAAGTTGTTACACATTTGTTCACACTATAATGTCAAACTGAAAATATTTGATAAAATTTTCATATATCATGTTTTCATTATTAGTAGTATTTTTTTAAAACATCATAATGCATTGTTTTTTCTCATTTTTTATTTCAAATATTTTAATTAGTTAACTTCAACAATTTTTTTAAATTAAAGAAAATATCAAAAAACACTAAAGTATAAGGCAGTAGATCCAGTCCTCAAACAAGACAAAAAGAATACAAAAACACCTATAACATCAACTTTGTTAAATATTTTTTAAGCTTCTTTGAATTACATTCTCTATACAATATATTCTATATAATTCTATCACAAGTATTACTATGGGCATCCTTGCCAAAAACTACTTCATTTATGTGTTGACACACCAAATAAAGAGTTTCAGTGACATCTAACTTCATGAGGCTAGCCTTCTAACTTTTCCTAACAGTATAGTCCAGAATCCACCTGATTTCTTCATGTCAACCTTTGGGACTATGAGGCACCTCCAATCAGTCAAGAATACTCTTCCATATGCCAACGGTTATCCTGTATTAGAAAAACAAGTAACATATAGTTTCATCTGCATCCTTACATAATCTGCAGATATTATCTTGAATCATTCCAAACCTCTTCAGCCTATCCTTGGTCACCAGCTTACCATGGCACACCAGCCACATGCTATGCATAACTCAAGGGCTCGCAGTGTTACCTTTAAACAAGAATCTTTAAGGTACACACATGTTATCATCTATCAGAGCCTCATAGAGAGTCTTCATTGTGAATTTTTTGCTAGTCATCAACTTGTGTCAGGCTTGTTGTACATGACTAATCTACTCTCGAAGATTCGAAATATTTTTCATCACCCAAGAGAAATTTGTCCCAGAACAACTTCAATCACATTACTACCTTTCAAATAGTACATGTGAATCCATTTGACTCATAGATTGTCTGACTTCATGCATAAATTTCAAAGACATTTCAACACGATACCTTTGTTCCAAATAGTGAGGTTGAAAATGTTTAGACCTCTCTGTCTTTTAAGATTGTACAGGGTCTTCCAAGCCACAAGGCTTTTCCTACTCAACTTAGGACTACTAGTCCAAATGAATGTTCTACTCATAGCTTTAATATTTTTTATAACAAACCGAGGTATTGTCAAGCACTGCATCTAGTACTGAGTGATAGCAAAGGTGATGCTCTTCATAAGTTGGATTCTGCCAGCATGGCTCAACAACCTAGAAGTTCAGTGCCTTATCCTGCCCATAATTCGAATTTTTTTTATTAATAACCATGTATTAAAAAAATATTTCGCAAATAACCGGGTTTCGGAAAAAATTACGCAAATAACCATGTTTCAGATGGCTCCACAAATGAGGAGTCATCTCAATTGGCGCATGCACCTAGGGTTTTGCCCTAGGCGCCATCTCACTTGGCGCCTCCCTTGTCTTTTAGCCAAGTGAGATGGCGCATGCTCCTTAAAAATGAGAGGAGGCGCCATCTCACTTGGCGCCTAGGGTAAAACTAGGGCAAAATGCTGTTTTATAAATAATTCGTCTGTTTCTTTGAAATTTCTCACACTTTCTCCCACTGTATTTTTTTTTTGTACTCTGTTATTTGCGTAATGACGTCGCCTATGATTTTTAGCAGAGATGGTTACGTTATATTCTCCGCCACGAAACCTGCGATGAAAATGAAATTTTGGCACATTCACTCCATGGAGCGTCTGAAGCGGGAGTTGATGCGGTGGCTAGATGGAGACATCGCGGAGGGGGAAAAAATTCGAAGGATCCAGCGAAAACGAACAACAACCTCGCATGCGACAGGAAGACCTAATGTGTGGTTGGAGGAAGTCAAAACAGACAGTGATGTAATGCTGATGATGCATGGGTCAGATGAAATTGTGTTAACAGTTGTAATTTCCTAGATTGAATATCGTTAATCATTGTTGTACGCGAAAACCCTAATGTAATTTCCTATATTGAATTTCTTAAATTGTGTTAACAGTTTTATTAACGGAAAACCCTAATGTTTACAACACAAATATTGAAAAGATTTATTGTATTACAAAATTTATGTGGTTGAGCCAGACGCCCGATTCGGACAGTTTTTGCGATTGTGTCCGACCTGACGGCATAAACCACACTTTCTTTCCAACCTGTCAAGATCGTTCATTTCTGTTGTGATGCGCCTGCTTTTGGGACGACCCTTCTTGTTCCTTCGCATTTGGTCATTGTGCCAAACTATATCGCCGTTGTATTCAGGCCAATAGTCCGGTTTTGCCACCAAAGGAAAGTTGTTGTTGTAAACAGTGAGCAACGTTTCAGATTTATAAACGTTTGAGAGCAGTTGAAGCGCGTCTTGATGGGTATGAGCACAAGCGGCAATGACATGAGAGCAAGGCATACGAAATGCTTGAAACCTGCCACAATCGCACCATTGAGAAGGTAAAATGACCCTGTATTCTTGTCTTGCCAGGCCTTCATTGTGGTCGATTGTCTCTTTCACAATGAAGTTGTGGCTGTGTCGGTCAAACTGTGTAACCATGTGAGTGTTGGCTTTAGCACTTTCAGCCTTAATGTATTTCATACAGCTCTCACTCCATAGTTGTCCTGATTGCAAGACCGCATACCACATTTCACCTCTTTTGGCAAATAACGCAGCCATCCTAAAATACGTGGATTTCACCAAGGAAGTGATTGGGAGGTTTCGTATGCCCTTGAATACCCCATTCATTGATTCAATAAGATTTGTTGTCATATGCCCCCATCTTTGGCCATTATCGTATGACCTAGTCCACTTTTCGACCGGTATATTATCGATCCACGTACCGGCTTATGGGTTAGACAAACGGATCTCGTTGCGGTAATATTTGAAGGTGGGCTGTGTCAGTGCATATCCCGCATTCATCACCGCTTTCCTCAATGTTTTGTCCTTGACCTCCCTCGAGAAATTCTGGACGATATGCCTGACGCAATAGACATGCGTAGAAGGAGGGTCATGCCAACCATTTGCTGGATTATTATAGGCACTTTCAATGGAGGCATGTCTGTCCGAGATCAAACAGAGATCTGGTTGAGGAGCCACGTGTGTACGAAGATTTTTCAGGAAAAAGCTCCAAGCACCACCGGTCTCCCCCTCGACAAGGGCAAACGCAACGGGGAAAATGTTATTGTTGCCATCTTGTGCAACTGCCATCAATAGCGTGCCTTTGTACTTCCCATACAACCAAGTCCCGTCAATTTGTAGAATTGGTTTGCATGATGCAAACCCTGTGATGCATGGTTGAAATGCCCAAAACACGCGACTGAATATTCCGTTGCCATGCAGTAGACTACCATCTTGGGCGTACGCTGGCAATGTTTCCAGAACATAAACACTACCTGGAGAATATGTCTTGAGTGCATTTAGGTAGCGGGGAAGTTCTCGGTATGACTCCTCCCAGTTTCCGTACACCCTTTCAATCGCCTTAGTCTTTGCTAACCATGCCTTACGGTAAGACGGAGTGTAGTTAAAAACCATGGTGATGTGGGAGATGATTGTTTTCACCTTCAAAGAAGGGTCGTTGCTGACCAGGGGTAGGATTTATTGACAGATTAGATCATGGTTGAGTTTTCGGTGGTCTTGTGATTGAGTGGAACTTACACAAGTATGGGTAGTCATGGAACCTATGACCCAGCAGTCACCCCTTAGTCTGTATGATGCGGTCAGCTTGAACATACAGTCAGGGTGGACACACTTGATCTTGTACCTTTCCGGGTTTACACGATCCACCTTATAATCAACCGAGTTGAGCATGTGAAATTTTTTGATGGCCCTGATGCATTCCTCTCTGTTACGAAACTTGTCCTTCTCTTTTAAATTTTCATCCGACTGCATATACGGTTGGAAAAACAAGTCAGTAGAAGGTTCATCTCCGCCCATGTTGAAGTTTGTCATGTGCGTAGGTGGTGTGTAGATTTTGTCAGTAGGAATACTTGGGATGCCATCATCGTCAGAATCGTTGTTCACCATTTCATCAAACTCTAACTCGTTATCTTCTTCTTCATCATCAACTGCATCCACCTCATCTTGTTCATTCTCCAAAGGATCAACCTCCTGTGTCACCGGAGGCTCTACCTCCTGTGTAACCGGAGGCTCTTGAAGCAAAACGTACAACTCAATAGAGTCGTTTCCAGAATAGACATGGCTGGAAATCATGTTCTGGAGATCCTCGTCATCTTGAACTTCAACCTTATAAAAAATTACTTGGTTGTTTCCAAAAAGACTGGACTCTGATAAAATATCTGGGATACCGGGCCTCGTTCAAGTTTGGCCTCCAATCTTTTCTTAAAGTACGAGAAATTTGCTTTCCCGTTTAAGAGAAATCGAACGTTGTCGGTGTTTCTAAACAAAAACCCAACTGTGGGACACATGTATGTCTCACTGTTGAAATGTGCTTTGACAACAAATTGTGGTGAAGAGGCCATTGTGTAGAATTGTTTTAAGGTTTGAAGGTTGGAATGTTTGAGGTTTATTGATTGTATGAAGGTATGAATGCTGGAATGTTTGAAGGTTTGATGACTGATTCGAAGGTTGGAAGATTTTACAGATTATGTGAATGAATGTTATGTTCAACGTAAGGCAAAAAATTTCAATTAAGTAAGGGATGCAACCCCCCAAGGCTGCCAATAATATTACATGCAATAATGAAACCCCATAGCCTGCCACCTATCCTGGCCCTATTCTGCATGCAACAAAGAATGGAATCCCAAAGGCTGTCATGTAGCCTGAGCCAATGCTGTAAGAAGTGACACCTCTTATTCGCCAAATGGGGTGGCGACACCATTCATTTTTGTACTCTTTCGCCAAGTGAGATGGCGCCTCCCTTACTGTCCAATCGTGATACATGCATGGGCTTATGCTGCCACCTATCCTGGCCCTATTCTGCACACATAAATGTTTTGTGTAAGACTCCACCCATCAACTCCAATGGCCTTGCATGCAACAAAGAAAGGAATCCCAAAGGCTGTCACGTAGCCTGAGCCAATGATGTAAGAAGTGACACCTCTTATTCGCCAAATGGGGTGACGACACCATTCATTTTTGTACTCTTTCGCCAAGTGAGATGGCGCCTCCCTTACTGTCCAATCGTGATACATGCATGGGCTTATGCTGCCACCTAGCCTGCCACCTATCCTGGCCCTATTCTGCACACATAAATGTTTTGTGTAAGACTCCACCCATCAACTCCAATGGCATTGCATGCAACAAAGAAAGGAATCACAAAGGCTGTCACGTAGCCTGAGCCAATGCTGTAAGAAGTGACACCTCTTATTCTCCAAATGGGGTGGCGACACCATTCATTTTTGTACTCTTTCGCCAAGTGAGATGGCGCCTCCCTTACTGTCCAATCGTGATACATGCATGGGCTTATGCTGCCACCTAGCCTGGCCCTATTCTGCACACATAAATGTTTTGTGTAAGACTCCACCCATCAACTCCAATGGCCTTGCATGCAACAAAGAAAGGAATCCCAAAGGCTGTCACGTAGCCTGAGCCAATGCTGTAAGAAGTGACACCTCTTATTCGCCAAATGGGGTGGCGACACCATTCATTTTTGTACTCTTTCGCCAAGTGAGATGGCGCCTCCCTTACTGTCCAATCGTGATACATGCATGGGCTTATGCTGCCACCTAGCCTGCCACCTATCCTGGCCCTATTCTGCACACATAAATTTTTTGTGTAAGACTCCACCCATCAACTCCAATGGCCCTGCATGCAACAAAGAAAGGAATCCCAAAGGCTGTCACGTAGCCTGAGCCAATGCTGTAAGAAGTGACACCTCTTATTCGCCAAATGGGGTGGCGACACCATTCATTTTTGTACTCTTTCGCCAAGTGAGATGGCGCCTCCCTTACTGTCCAATCGTGATACATGCATGGGCTTATGCTGCCACCTAGCCTGCCACCTATCCTGGCCCTATTCTGCACACATAAATATTTTGTGTAAGACTCCACCCATCAACTCCAATGGCCTTGCATGCAACAAAGAAAGGAATCCCAAAGGCTGTCACGTAGCCTGAGCTAATGCTGTAACAAATGACACCTCTTATTCGCCAAATGGGGTGGCGACACCATTCATTTTTGTACTCTTTCGCCAAGTGAGATGGCGCCTCCCTTACTGTCTAATCGTGATACATGCATGGGCTGCCACCTAGCCTGCAAGAGTGACACCTTACATTTTTTGTAAATGCATGCATGCATATGTGTAACACCATAAGCATGCAAATGTGACACTTCGCAGGCATGCAAGCACAAGCAACCACTTCATCAAACTTATTTGCCTATAAATACAAACCTTATGAAACATCTCTCACACCCACACAACTCTCACTCTCTGCTACGAAATATTTCTTAAGTCTATCATACTCTCTATTTCTTCCTAAGTCTTTCATACTCTCAAGCATTCTGAACAATGGCTCTTCTAACAATGGGCGATACTCACAGAGGCACAAGGGAAAACATTGTTGCATTTGTAAGTCTCTTCTTTGGTTATACATTTTTCATACTTCAAATAACGTGTTGTTCATCTTATTTAATCTTACACTTGTTTAATTATGATCTCAGGATACAAAAAGATTCAGAATACGTTCGCATAACTACCTGGCTCCCGACCCATTTATCGTCCCTTATCTGGAATATGCAGGTTTTGGACATGTAATAAAGATCTCCAACTGCACCATTGACTCAAAATTCATTCTTGCAATGTTGGAGAGGTGGAGACCGGAGACCCATACATTTCACCTACCAATAGGTGAATGTACCATCACTCTCGAGGATGTGTACATGCTGCTGGGCCTCCCTATCGACGGTAAGGCGGTGAACGGGTCGGTTCAACAACCCAACTCACAGTGTGAAGAACTGTTGGGTAGGGATATGGTAGAAGGTGGTGGAGCAAGAGGGCAGGGAATACTACTCACTGACCTGAAACGACATTATGCAAGTATGGAATTAAATGAAAATTCCTTAGAGAATGACCGAGTAGTAAAAGCCAGAACGTATCTTATGATACTTTTTGGTACATTTTTATTTCCTGAAAGTACGGGAAATAGTGTAAATTTCATGTACTTACATTTACTAACAAATTTTGAAAAAACTAGAAAATATAGTTGGGGTTCTGCAGTATTAGCCCACCTGTACAGTTCCTTGTGCAAAAACGCAGTCAAGGAAAAATGTACATTTTATGGGTGCGCATTTTTACTACAAGCCTGGGGTTGGTGGAGGATGGAGTCCTTAAACCCCATCAACAACAACACTTTTGGTTTCCCGTACGCAACAAAGTAAGTCATTAAGTTATAGCATTTATAACTATTCTGCTCTTTCCAAAATATATGCTAAAAATAACATGTTTCTCATTTCCTTTAGGTACTGCGTGAGGGGTATGAATTACGGCAAGAATCCAAGATTCAATGTCGCACTCTACCGGAATCTGTTGGATCACTTAGACCCAAATGACGTACGTCGTAGCTTTTAACTTTTGTTCATTTTAATTATTTATACATTACTTTTGCGCTAACCTGATTTAAATTTTATCGCAGTTCGTCTGGAGACCATATTTGGGTTTGGGCCATTCTCCAAACCCAGAGGATGCAGCAACTTGGACTGCAAAGACTGCACTCATTCGGTTCAACATTGTGGAGATGCACCACAACGACCGTGTGAAGATGCAGTTCGGAATGCATCAAGAGATACCAAGTGATCCAACAAATTTGTCCCCCTGGCATCTAAAAAGGGTCGACGCCCAGTGGGGTCTTACCAACTGGAAAGACTTTGCTCCGGAATGGTGTAAAATGTGGCAAAGGCGTCACTGCTACATCTTGCAATCCCCGGTTTTCCTTACTCAAGGTAACATGCGACACACTGATCAATATATGTTGTGGTACAGGTCGGTTAGTAACCCAGAAATGCACGTGTCTCATCTGAGGTACTTGGTTGACCCACGCACACAATGGGCACAACCCTCGATTCCCCATCAACAAACCCAAAATCCATCAACCTCAAACCAACCCCCAAGAAGAAACAGACCAACAAACACACAACCACATTCCCCACCACAACACAACTACAATCAAATGCCGTACTACCAACCACAATCACCACCAAACTACCAATACCCGGATATGCCTCAAACCCAACCACAATACCAACCCCAATACCAGCACACCCACATACCCCAGACACAATTTCAGTCTTCCACATATCCCAATATGGCGCCCTCAACATCCAGCCTTAGCCCTGATATGGGAATGTCAGAAGATTATGACCAAGCCGACCAAACCTACCATCAACCACCATATCACCAAACAACCAAACATCCACAATACCAAACACCCCAAGATCCATTTCCTTTCTACCCCCCATACTCAGACGACCAATGCTACCGGCCAACCATGGAACCCCACCCACCGCCAACACGACCAAACTTTGAGGGTATGGGTAACCGACTGTACCAGAGCGGATCTTCGAGATATGGAGATCTTACTAATTTTATGGATTCGGATCGCATTGACTTCGTTGGGCCATCGACCTTGCCGCAGCAGGAAACGCGACGACACCCAGCAAGAGAAAGGCGAGGACGGGGATGCGGAACCGGGGGTCATTACCGGGTTCCGGGGGATCACTGATGTATCTTTTCCCAGTATTTTTTGTATCCATTTTTTTTACTGTTCTTTTAATGTAAAATAGTTGAATGTAATTATTATTTTTTAAATAAAAAATCCATTTTGTTGATCTCTGTCTAATAGGCAACGCACAGGAAAGAAAATAAAATAAAAAAATTTTTGCCCTAATTTTGTACATAGGCGCCATCTCACTTGGCTTAGGGCATGCCCTAAGCACTTAGGCGCCAAGTGAGATGGCGCCTCCCTTAAAAAAGGAGGTGCATGCGCCAATTGAGATGGCTCCTCCTTTGTGGAGCCATCTCAAACATGGTTATTTGCGTAATTTTTTCTGAAACCCGGTTATTTACGAAATATTTTTTTAATACATGGTTATTAATAAAAAAAATTCCCATAATTCTGTTAATAAGAGGCAGATAGTGATTAATGTTAAGCTTCTTATTTGATAGAGGAACTCCCACGTATCTAATAGATAATTGACCTTCTTCAAAAGCAGTGATCTCTATCAGCTTCTTCTTTGTAACCCTATCCTTTCCTCCAAGATAAATTTTAAATTCATTTGGGTTTCCTATCAAACTTGTGGACAAAGAAAACTTCTCAACAATTATATTATACTAAAATTAAAATAAATAAAATATTAACATGTACAGTCTCTATTTAATGCCATATAAATTTATATACAAAATTAGATAAATTAAATGAACGGTATGCCATAGATATATTAAAAGGAAATTATTTTTTTAATTAAATAAATTCTCGTGTTAATAATAAACAATTAAATAATCCATCAAAAAATAAACAATTAAATAAATTAATCATTAAAAGATGAATTAAAATTTTAAAACGATGTCAATTTTTTATTGTAGAATTGATACACTTATTGTCTCTAAAATTATTATTATTATTATTACTATTATTATTATTATTATTATTATTATTATTATTATTATTATTATTGATAGACTACGTAATAATAATCAATAGAAACTCAAACATAAAACTATAAGAGCCATAATTCTAATTTAGATATTGACGTCTAATCTATCAATATCAATTTTTGTTAGTTCAGTTAAAATTTATGAATTAAAAGTAATGACTCTTTAAAGTAATTTATTAAAGGATTGATTGAGAGCATAGATAAAAGAAATCATAAAATACAGCTATGATATGGTGTCTTGTTTAATAACATAATATAATATAATAAATTTATTTATTTATTTTTTAAATTATTGATTTATAAATATAAAAAAATTATTTATGTTAATGTATAAATATAATTAAATACTGTCGTCGGCCATTGAGCTATATACCACCCGTTTACATTTATTTAACTTAGTTACCATGCACAAATTGTTTTTTTTATAAAGGTCGAATAATATAGAAAAAAGAAACAAAAATTGGGAGACCCAACCAAAAGCCACTTAAACACCATCAAAATGAAAGTTGGCTAAGCCGAACTTGTCGTGATACAAAGAAGAAGTAAGAAAAGAGGGCAGAGAATTCCATACAAGATTAAGAGACGAAATAAAGGCCTTGGATGGAAGCATGTTCCCGCAATAGTTCCCCTCCCGAAAGACATGTATGATGTGAAAATTTAACGAGAGAGATTTATTCATGGCATTGGGCCACTTGGTAAGGATGTTCCAAGGGACAATTTTAGAGTCTCTAGTGGCAAGGATGACAAGTTTAGAATCAGTTTCCAACCAAAACTTAGACTAACCAAATTGAAAAGAAAAATGGATCGCCTTTACAACACCAAGAAGCTTTGCATGAAGAGAAGAGCTTCCCTCAACCAGCTTAGTGAAACCAAATAGGAAACCACACTTATCATTATGAAAAAGACCTCCACAAGAAGTCAAAGAATTAGCAAAAGATTACCAAATAGAAGAATAGATATGATGCTTGATTGATCTATCTTTCTTCATAACTCTAGCTTTAAGGATTTGAGCCCAAGACTCCTTGGAAATGATGATGTTCCAACAGAGTTTCTAAATTGAATTACTATATCCATTCATAATATGTTAATTCTAATATTTATTTTATTTTATTTTTAATTTGATTTTTTATTCTAAATTTGAGTTGCGTTAAAATTCAATAAAATAAGATAAACAAATAAATTAATGATTAATTTCTATAAATATAAAAAAATAATGTATGATATATAAAAACTAAAATATTTAAATATTAAATAAAAAATAATTAATAACTTATTTATTATAATAAAATATTTAAAAATAATTTTATTATATATAATGGCAAAAAGATTAATATTGATATTTTTAATCAAATATAACTTTCTTGAAACAGTAGTTTTATCATTTTTATATAATATAAATTATTTTATATGACATATATCCAATAGAACTGTTTATTTATTTATGATTTTTTTTTAAATAAATTATAAATAGTTTTTTAAATATGTTATATTATTTTTATATATTTTTTAATATTTTATTTATTTATTAAATTTAAAAAATAATTTTATAAACATAATTTTTTAAACGAGTAATTTTATAATTTAAATTTCATTTATATAATATCACTATTAATTATGTATAAAATAAATCAAACAAGATATCGTTATCATATGTTCATAAAAAATATGATGTCGTCAACTATATCACTTTATTTTACCCTATTATATTTACGGATGTTTTTTTGCATAAACATGCTTGTTTGCCCCTAACTCCTTCAGATAACACTTTCTGAAATAAGTGTAGTGCTAATATTATGTCTACATTGCCACTATTTTTTTTATAGGAAACACGTCACTCTATGTTATATAGGAGTATTGAAGAATAATTTAGTTTGCATTTGTTTCATTTTTATTAGAAACTAGTAACAATTTAGTTTGGTTGCCTTATATATTATTTAGTTGTCTTTTGGCATGGATTTATGGATACACAAAGGAACATGTGATGTGATAACAACTTGGCTTTTGCAACTATATACAAAGCATATTATGATGCTAAAATCATGTGAAAATCATTGCTGTCTCTACACATTTTTCCTTTTTTGTGCATGTTATAGCTAGATCGAATATCTTGAAAAGAAAATTGATTAATTAGTTCTTTACTTTACAACTATATATCTTAACGTTTAATTAGTTTTTCTTGCTCTTGTTGATGAGAAAAAGATATATCTTAACTAGAAATTGTGTGTGCTTCTTGTGAAGATGGAAGATATCACATGTATGTAGACATATTAATACTTTTTTTTTGTTCCATATGGGCCTCATGGTTTCCTCACGTAAGAATAATGTGATTTTCTTTTTTTAAAATGCCATTTTCATAGGGATATTCTATTTTTAGTTTGAGACATATATGACCGATTCACTTTTTTGTGGGTTGTAATTGTACGCTAACAGATTCTTTTCCATGAACTTTTTTTGAGAAAAACTAAAATAAATATATTAAAAAATATATATTTTAAGGATAATGTGTTATTCTAAGTAGAAAGGGTATCTAGAAAGCAACTAACAAAAGTCAATTACGGAAAAAAAAATGTAAATATCAACAATAAAAAAGAAAAAGACTTCAATTGTTCCAGATTAAATCAACATCCAATTGTAGAAACTTATGTATATTTGAAAATCAAATCAATTGTTGCAAATTAAACCTTCTTGACCTGCACAAATAAATAAGATATATCCAAAAAGAATCTCATCAAAATCAAATTAAATATGTCAAGAATAATAATAGCTTGTATTGATATGATGTTCTGGTGTAACATGTCATAACATCTGTCAGACTATTTGTCTTCAATAGTAACGACATACTCTGTTGTACCAGTTGGTCAAGATGTCATGACATCTTACTCAATATCTGTCATGAATCATATTTTAGATAAATTGCTATCAATCCTAAACCATGGATCTAACAGAAGGTATTGGCGACATCGTTGTTCAAAGGAGCAATAGAGCTAAAGCTTTGATCAAAGATGCACTTTATGTACCTGACATGGAGTGAAATTTACTAAGTGTTGGACAACTATTCAAAAAATGTTTCTCAGTCGTCATGAAAGATAGAGCTTTAGAATTGTTCGACACCCAGATAAATTTGGTCTTGAAATCTCATTTGTCTAAGAACATGACATTTCAGACTATGATCAATTCGGCAAAGGTACAATGCTTGAAAACACTCGTCGAACATAAGAATAGTTGGTTGTAGAATTTGAGGTTAGGTCACTTGAACTTTCGATTACTCAATTGACTGGTTACTCAAGATATAGTAATTGGCATACCAAGTCTTGAGATATCCGACAAACTCTGTTAAGGTTGTCTAGCCGGAAAGCAATCCAGAAAGTATGTTGTTTCGACTATGCCAATGAGATCCTCCTACATACTTGAACTTGTACATTCAGATGTATGTGGCCTGTTCGAATAACATACCATTGGTGGAAACATGTATTTCGTCTCATTTATCGATGAGTACAGTCGAAAACTCTAGATCTATGTGATTAAGCAAAAAGATGAAGTATTTGAAATCTTTAAGAGATTCAAGATACTTGATGAAAATCAAAGTGAAAAGAATATCAAAGTTCTGCGAATAGATGGAGGTGGAGAATACACATCCAACGATAAGGCTTCCTACTAACTAATGGTACGGATAGCACTATCTAAAGGAGAAGGAAAATTACAAAAAATACCTTGAGTGGGTAGAACTTTTAATCGCTTCCTCACAAAACTCTTCAAAACAAAACATTTCACAACACACTTTCAAAATGAAATATTTTCAAATAAACACTTTGAATACACTCTTTAGGACCGATACAAGAGTTATTACAAACTTCGCCTTACATTGGCAAAAGTTTCAAAATATTTTCAGAACATACACACAAAAATCAAATTTTCAAAGTGAGCTAAGCGATTAAGAGCCCGTAGATAACTGTCGATGAAAATGGTGCTAACACCTTCCTTTTTCATAACTTACACCCCCCAACTCAAAATCTATCAAAGGTCTTTCCTGTTCTTTTCACATTTCCTTATTGGATAAAAGAAAATTCGGTGGTGACTCTTGCTAACCACAAAATTTGTGATAAAACGCAAAACCAAAAGTCAGTTCTCCCACTGTATTACACATACCACTAAGCCCTTCAACGAATAGGAGAAAAAGAAGGGAACTAAAGGGCCCCTTGCCTCAACCCCATAATTTCTTAGGAGAGAAACCCATTTACCAACAATGTAAGATTCCCAGCAAAGCCACAAACTTTCATCCAGAACCTCCATTTATCACTAAACCCAAATCTGATCAGCATATAATCCATGAAATTCCAACTAACTGAATGATATTCTTTCTCAAAATCCACCTTAAAAATAAGGCAAAGTCTTCTTTTGTCCAAGTCAACCAACTCATTAATGGACATAACTCTGTCCACCAATATTCTCCCCTTAATAAAAACCAATTGTTTAGGACGGATAAGCTTCTCCATCACACCTCATAGTCTAATGGCTAACACTTTCGCCACCAACTTATACATGAATCTAACCAAGGAAATAGTTCAAAATTATCAAAGATGAAAGGGGGATTTAACCTTAGGAATCAATGTCACAAAGAAAAAAATCCAAACTATTAGGCAAATATGCAAAACAATGAAATTGATCGAATATGATCCCCAAGTCAACTCTAAGAAGATTCCAGAATCTTTTAAAAAAGAAGAAGTTAAATCCATCTAGACCTGGGATTTTATCCCCCTCTCACTAAGATACCGCTGCATCAAGGTCATGGAAACTAAAAAGAGTAGATAAGAAAGGTTATCATCATCCAAAAGAGAGCGGAAAAAGACATCATCCATATATGTTCTATTGACATCATATTATTTATATGTCTCAGTGAAATGATTCACAACCTCTTCTCTAATATAGGAAACCCATTTAATCCAAACCTCACCAACCTGAAGCACTAAAATAGCATTCCTCCTGCTCATACTCTTCATAAAATCATGAAAGAATCCAATATTAGCATCACATTCCTTAAACTTGTTGGATCTACATATTTTAAGCAATTGGGAGTCTTTGATCCTAAGGAGGGACCATAAAATATACAATCTCTTTGGATCTAATCTCAATATCATCTCCGAATAAGATGCCAAAATCAACCCTGTTAACTTCCTCTTTCAACCTATCAATTAGGGAATCCACGTTACCAAAAACCTCTTTGTTCCAGGATTTAAGAGCCCCTTTGAGAGCTTTAAGCTTCTCCAAAAGAACATACACTTTCCAACCCTAGACCTCAGTAGTGATCCAAAAATTAGAAACTAACTCAAGAAGGTTGTTGTATGCTAACCAGTGATTATTAAATCTAAAAGGTTTTGGACCCCACAACTAATTATTATACTTTAGAATAATCAGACAGTGATCAGATGCATCCCTTGGAAGTGAAAATTTAGACACCACCCCCAGATATCCCACCATCCACTGGAAATTAAGATACGATCAATCATACTAACCGCCCCTCCGTGCGACTAAAACCAAGTAAAATTTGAAAAATCTAAATACTTTGTTCTCCTAGAAGATGTCGAAGAAACCCCCACCCATTCCCTCTCAGCAAAAGAGCAAGTGGAGTTGAAATCTGTCATAACACACCAAAGAGCATCTCGAAAGCTGAATTTCCTAGAGTATAGGTCTACCTAGATAGCTCATTTATCGGCTATAAAACAGTTGGAATAAATGTTCACAAAACAAATAGATTCAAATGAGCCCCGCTCCAAACAAACACCAAGAAAACTAGGACCAAAGAAAGAAAACAAAGCTCTTCCTTTTGAACTACACCAGACCAAAAGAAGACCACTACTAATCCCTAAAGACGCACAAAAGCTCCATTAAAAAAACTGATTACCCCATAGGAAATGAAACGGAGTATGAGAAATCTAAAAAAGCTTAGTTTCTTGAATGTTTATAAAGTCTAAGGATAAAATCCCTAATAAGATCCATCACTTTACTCTTCTTGATCCTTCTCCCAAACCTCTACAAACAACAAACAAAAAAACAAACTTACATTAACAATAACCCTTAGTCGACCTAACTCTCTTATGAGTAATAGTAGAAGAAATGCAAGCCATAATAAATTGACTATTTAAGGCGAAAAAGACTTTAGATTAAGACATTCCTTGATAAAATTTCATTATAAAATATCATAGGCTTTGAAAAAATCTAACTTAATCATCATAAAACAAAACTTTTCTTTGGTGGATTGTAAGATATGAATGATTTCTTGTATGATAATAACATCGCCAATATAACTCCTTTTAGATATAAAGCTATTTCTATTTGGAAAACTAATATTAGACATCACTTCCTTTAGCCTGTTAGCAATAAATTTTGTTATAGTCTTGGAGACCAGGTTACAAAAAGCTATTGATCAGAATTCAAAGGCTTTTGAAAGATTATCACCTTTGGGAATAAAAGTTAATTGAGTGTTGTTAACATTTGTAATAGCATATGAGTTTAAAAAAACATATTCTTTGGATAACTCCACTACAACAAAATACATATTTAACCTCGAACTCGAAATGTATTTCACCTCGACTACAAGAGCCAGGTAACGAAGAACGTCATGAAAAGCTGTCACTTTACCCCTCTGTTATTAAGAAACTGAGGGGTTAAGTTATATGCACATGGGTTTGAACCCCAATATTTTCAGTTTTATTATTTTCATAACTGGATGGCGCGCCCAAAATATACTCTCGGTGTTGTGTAAAATCGAGGTAATAGATAAATGTTTTTACCTCGGTTCTTATTAAAAATTAAGGGTATAAGATTTTATTAATAATTTCGTTTGTACCTGTATTATAGAACCATATAATAGGATATAGAGCCATATTTTACAGATTCATGTCGTTTGTACCTGTATCACAGAAACATTGTACCATAAATATTCATTGTTTATATCAAATGCAAAGCCAAACTGGCACACACCTTATAATTTTATAACAAAAATAAAACAAATGACTAACCAACAAAAAAAATAAAAATGGAAAGTTTTGTAGGCTCTCCAAAAGTTTTATGCCAGGGTTTGTCACTGGTCGTTAAACACCTATAATTTACACAACATTTAAAACGAATTAGGATAATCAACAACAACTTTAAATCTTTAGTAAAAGGAATAAAAAGAGTTAAATGAATAATTATAAATTACTAAATGATATAAAACAATTACTTACTAGTTTTCCCATATCCCCTATTTATGATCACGGCAAATAGCATGCATATCATCTGAATCACTTCAGATGAATGGCGTACATGTGTTGCGAAACAAGGGGTCTCATAGTTAAAATCTTGATTTTTATTAGTACTATCAGGAAGATATTTTTCGTGAAGAATAATTGACCATCTTGTGTTAGAAGGATCAGTGACATAAAAAACTTGTTTTGCTTGGGTTGCCATGATGAGTAGTTCATTCTTATAAGTTTCCTTTCAAAGACCAACCCGTTTGAATCCTAATTCATAATTTTCTACATCAGTGTTACTATCAATCCACTTCCACTTAAATAAAGGCACTTTAAAAGAAATATAATCAATCTCCAAAATCTCCTAAATGACCCTAAAGTATGCTCTAGATGCTAGTACATGATTGTTATCTTTGGAACTAGAGAAGTACATAGATTTAACTTAAACCATAACCCCATTATTTTGCATGGTGCTATGATCATTCTTTAATTTTGTATAGAATGAAAATTTAGTAATGTTGTGTGCACTCCAAGTAATGACATTAAACTTAGGAATACATGATAACCATTTAATTGTCTTTGATGCACTACTCTCTTTAGAAACACTTTCATTAAACCAGGTTATGAAAGTTTTGTTATGCTTTGTTAACAACCATCTTCCATTCATCTGGGGAAAGTCTTCCTTTATAAGACTTTTGTGAGCGGTCAAATAAAGTTGAACTTCATTAAGGTTATTCAATTATATAAATGTGCTTGAAGAAATACTCCCAGGTCAAATGTCTTAACATTTAAACCTTGAATACCTCTACCATCATAACTTCCATCATGATGAGACTCAGAAACTCCCGTAAAGTTGACTTCTGACAAATAGTTTGTACAAAACTCAATAGTTTCTTCTATGATCTACAGTTCAAAGGTAAAAGCTTATAGGCGGTGATGATTCTTTGTATATCATTTAAATATATTCATGTATCGCTCTACCGGATACATCCATTGTAAATAAATTAGATCAAAAATTATAATATCCCTTACTAGATGAACAACTAATTAAACCATAATGCCAAAGAATAATGAATGGATAAACATCTCTAATTGACACAAGATAATTCCAGCCTCATGTTCCAAGTCATATAAATTTTCAGGATCAATAACTTTACTATGTATAACATTGGAGAATAAGCACATCATTGTTATAGTTACCCTTATATTTATTGATAAAGTGTCACAAATAGCCACTAACAAAAGTTGTTACATCAAGACATGACAATCATGATATTTTAAGCAAACTAACTTGAGATCATTCATTGACACAAGTTTCATCATATTTTATGAGTACCCTTGAGGAACTTTGATACCTTTCAAATAATCGCAAAAACATTTTTTCTTTTTTAGACAGAGTGTGACATGTTGGGGGAAAATATGTTTTATTTCCTATTTCTTTTGGGGTTAACTCTTGTCGTATACCCATCACAACCATATCTTCACAGGATTTCTTAGTATCTTTTATCTTGACTTTAATGCTGAAAAGTGTTCCAATCAAACTATCATATACATTTTCTCCACATGCACCACATCAAGACAATGCCTTACATCAAGACTAGACCAGTATGGAAGATCAAAGAACACCGACCTCTTTTTCCAAATATTTTTCTCCACATGCCTTTTTTGTTTCTTCCCAAAGACAACATTAATGTGTTGTTATCTTTTAAAAATTTCCTTCTCGATTAAAGGCTTTGGATCTATATCAAACTCCCTCTCTCTATTAAAAGCCTTCCACAATCTACGATATAGATGATTAGGTCTTAGAAATTTTGATGCCCAAGATAATTGTCTTTTTTCCATTATGTTATTAGCGATGACATGTATCAAACTCACATATAGAACACACTTTATGTCCCCTGGCGTTGTACCCAAACAAATCATCCTATGCAAAAAAGTTATTGATTGTGAAAAACAATATTGCAACAACTTAAAGTTATCATTTGTATGCGCATCACCAACATCAACACCTTCCTCCCACTAAAGTCTTAAATATTCAATCAATAGATTTAAATAAACATCTATGTTGTTCCCTGGTTGTCTTGGACCCGAAATCATTATTGATAACATCATATTTTGCGCTTCATGCACAACCATGGAGATAAGTTGTAAATTATGAGAAGAACATATCATGACATATGGTTAGTACTCAAATTACCGAAAGGGTTCATTCCGTTGGTGGAAAGTCCAAGCATAAGGTTCCTCAGCTTAAGGGAAAAATTCATAAATAAGGAATCAATTTTCTTCCACTACAATGAATAAGCTACATGGAGAATTTATCCATCACACAATCTTTCATCTGCATACCATCTGGTATTCTTTGTGTCTTTAACATTAGAAAATAATCTCTTTAACCTTTGAATTATCGGTAGGTACCACATCACCTTGAAAGAAACACCCTATTTAGCTACACTATCGTCGTCTTCAACACCATTGTCCTTCAGCTTGTAGCGTGACTCCCTACACTTAAGGCACTCCTTCAAGTTTTCACACTCTTTCCTATATAATATGAAATCATTACGATATGTATGTATTTTGACATAGTCCAAACCCATTGGACACAATATCTCCTTGGCCTCATGACTACGGTTCGGTAGTGTGTTATCTTCTGGAAGCATTTATGTTAACAATTAAAGCAATTCAGTGAAACTTTTATTTGTCCACCCACCTCCTACCTTGAGATTAAATAGTCTTAACACAACAAACATTCTTGTAAAATTTTTACATCCCGGATACAACGACTCTTCCATGTCTCTTTGTAAAGTATCTATCACGTTAGCTTTCTTAAAAGCATCTACTCCAATATCATAAATCACGTCTTCTAGATTATCATTCATAAATTCATCATCTTCAAATGTATGTGATAGAGGTCTTTTTTGTCACTTCACCACGCCATACGCATTTTGTGTAACTTTGAATAGTTTTATCACAACCTAAATGATTTAATATATCTTTCTTTGAATGTTTTTGCATATTCCAACAAATTTTACAAGGACACTAAAAAATTCCCCTTATTGTTAGGAAGGTTTATTTTGTGAAATCAAGAAATTATATCGCTCCATTCTCATATTCTTTACTTAATCTATTAGCTTTCATCATACTACGATCCATTATCATATAAAGCTTCTAAAAATAAAATAAAAGTAGTACACAACCAACTAAAATAAATATTTCATCTCAATGAAACAACAATAACAACAAACAACAACAACTAAAAATACCTAAAAAATAATACTACGTTATACCCTAAGTCTCAAAAGCCATAATAATAACAACAACAACAACAATATCAACGATGAAAACAACAACAATAATGGAGAGTTTGTACATACCGGAAACGTGAAGAGAGACTAAAAGAAAAATGTTGCTTCCTTCTTCTTTAATAAGAGAATAATGGTGTTCTTTCATTCGCGGGAGAATAATGGTGTTCTTTCGTTCGTTAGGGCTTAAAAAGTGAAATGACCCTTAACGTTAACTCTGAAGGAATAAAAAATTTAGATAGCTTTTATATCGGTTTTCTTGAAAATTGAGAGAATATATCCAACGTAAGTTCTATAAAAAAAATGCGCCTTTTTGGTTTTAAATGAATAAAAATTTAGAAAATTATTATCTCGGTTTTCTAAAAAAGCAAGGGAACATATCTGACGTAAATTCTATAAAAAAACAAATGCTCTTGTTTGGTTCTAAATGAATAAAAAATTTAGAGAATTATTATCTCGTCTTTCTGAAAAATCGGGGTAACATATCCGACATAAAATCTATAAAAAATAAATATAGATTTTTGGTTCTAAAAGAAATATAAAATTGCAAGAACTGAAAATCGAAGCTTAAATCCTGAACAATTTTTTTTGTTGGTTGACGGAAAAACCTAGAAAAAAGATTAAGTTTTATCATGAAATAGCGCATTCCTTCGATTTTTCAATAACTCATATAAATTTTTTGTTAGCTTTGAAGTTACCCATAGAAAACAAAGCACTCTACACTTCTTCCATTGAAAACTATTTTCAAAACATACTCAAATCATCCATGCATATAAAAAAATAACTAAGGATAGTAAAAAGTTCTTTAATGACAATACCTTCTAAACTATATTCTTGTAGAAAATCATCCATCCATTCTCTATTTTCATTTTCTAGAATTGGAATTTTGGATGAAAAAAAAATCAACCTGCCTTGTCTTTCACCCTTCTTAAAAGGGACATGGTGGGGGTTAAATTTTTACCCCATCCCTTTTTAAGATTGGCTAGTAGGTTTGATTAGTGCTCCCCGTCAATGTTTTTCTAAAATACATTAGTTAAAATATTCACAAAAAAAATATTAAAAAAAATGTATAAAAACATAAAGAAAATTTAAAGATACCAAAATATGTGACTAATGGATCAAATATAAATGTGAAAATTATTATTCATATACTCATATTTTATCATCTATAATCATATAATAAGTGACCAATTAGATAAATTATGAGAAACATGGGGTTAAATTCATGAAACTAAAGTGATTATATGAAATGAATTTTTTCTCTAGATATAGTAAATAAATTGTAACTTGTATAAGAAGAAATGTAAAAAAGAGTTTTTTAAATTTTATTTTAATCCGGCTGATTAACTTGTCCCGTCCCATTTAATTAGTAGGTTAGATAAACAATTAGAAGTGGTGAGTTCAAATTTTTAACTTGTCCACCAAAAACTACATATTAAACGGGTTAACTCGTGTAATCTTTTTATCTATCCAAGTCGAAAAATAATTATGTCATCTATGAATGAATATCTTTTGATGAAAAAAAATGAGTATTATATAATTGAGTTTGCTTTCTTCTTAAATTAAAAAAATGAAAAATTATAAAAATTTAAAATATCTATTTTAGAATTAAATCAAATCTAAATCGTGTGTAACAACGGCTTCGACACATTTAACATAACTAATTCGACACATTTCTCATGTGGAATGACTCTCTTCCACATACACACACTTGTACCACCAAAGGCTCATGGTATCACTGTAGGGGCAATTCCGAGGAGAGAGCATTTTACTTGGGACACACCTTTGTAAGAGACACACCACTTGTCCATCTAAAATCTTAAGGTGATAGATGAGTGGGTTCTCTCATATATAAGTACTCAATCTTCCCTTTTATAATCAATGTGGAGTTTCTTCCTCACACTTGATTCTCAACAGAACAATATCTTGCTTTGACACAAAGAATTACATATTTAACAAAAATCACACTATATATCCATAATTCTATGTTACCCATAAATTTCCATACCACCTTAAATCGATCTTGCATGATAAAGAAACAAATATATTTATCTCTCAATTTGACAATCATCATATAGGTCAAAGGTTTTTTTTAATTCATCCACTCCTTAATTTGCAATCGAGCAGTGTGATTTACCATCTTCAATTTCACAACAAAAAATTTGTGATAAATCAATATCAATACTTGTTTAGAGGCGTGTTTCACCCAAAAGATTTGTATTAGAATGTTATTTTTTGATTTAATTGTCGCAAGCATCACTTCCACCACCATCGGATAATTTTAGTGTTGTTATTCTACCATGATATCGTTTCACTCGAAAAATTTCTTTCCAAAATACTTTTTTTTCTTTTCTTTTGCACTTCAAATACTTTAATAATCTAATTATTTATCTTGTTAATATTAGAGCTCTATTCTTATTTAACTTTATATTTTTTATGTGTCACAATTTTTTAAATATTTTTTTATGTTTTATTCATAATCTTTTAAGTTTTTCATAAAGATAGTCTTTTTTTTATAAGAATAATCTCTTGGGTTATTAATATCAAATCTTTTCAATTAAAAAAAAACAAAATTTTCCAAATATGTTACCTTTTAATTTCTCAATAAATTTTAAAAACACCTCCAACAAAAAAGTTAACAACTTTTCCACTTGATTCTATCCTTTCACCAACAAAAAGAAGTGATTTCCAAGCAACAAAATCAATTTTATTCAGTAAAAAAAAATCAATTTTATTCACCATCCTTTTCTTTTCCCAATAATATTTTTCTTTTTGTTGCTTGGTCCCATGAACCATACACTTTCTTCCCTACTATCTGGAATAAAGGTTGAAGCATCTCTCTCATTTTTAAAAAGGTTGAAGCTTCTTGGACATCAAATTTTGTCCCTTCTCCCATGTTAGCGTGTGTAAACACGCGCTTCCATCAATATCTACACACGTTGACCCAACAAACCCTCCTGGAAAAAATATTTTCTTTAATTTTGTTTTGTATTATTTGACTTTTTTTTATACCAATTCCAAGAAAATAAATAAAATAAAATAAAAATATGATATTATTATTATATGACTAAACGTGTATGCATCAAACTCAATTACTTGCAACGACCCAGGTTCAACAACGCTTGCACAAACCAAGTTTTAAAGTACATACTTACCAACCCAATTTGTTTTTTTTTTCTACAATAAAGGTAATTCGTTTTTATTGAAAAAAAAAACACTTTTTTAAAAAAGAAATCTATTTTAGGAAAAACAAAAAATATCTATATAAAACTTTGAATTTCATTACAATTAACAATTATCACTATTTTTAATAAATAAAAAATTATATATAAACTAATTCATGGTCGGCCTAATTTTAAACATTAAGAGTACATACAAAGATTAAATCTTTATAAAATTTAAACTTTATTTTAAACAATTGTGATACATTACTATCATAATTTTTTTACACCTTAAATCATTCTAATGACTAAAAAAACCATTCAAACATAAAATTTTAAGAAATATTGAATTTAACAAAAAAATTAGTCAAAAAATGAATATTCACGAATAACATCAAAAACCTAAAAGATATATTTAGGTTTAAAAACTCAATAAATACTAATTTAAACTTAAAATAGATAACAAATTTGTATTCTCTCATTTTAATATTTTTTAATAATGTTAAATATTTATAATTATTAAATTATTAACAAAAACAATTTTTTAATTAAGAAATTAATTAAAATTACTATTATATATGCCGTCTTTGAAGAATTGCAAAGAGGACAACTACACAAGATTTCAAATTTAAAACTATTAAGCTATAATTAAAACCAATTTCAACATATTTGTCACTATATTAAATTAAAAAGCTAATATTTATATTTACTTAACCATAGATAAATCAAGATTAAGTTTTGATGAGGTCACCATGAGTCATTTATATAAAAAAATATGTGTGTATACATAGTAGAATGTCATTTTCTTTGATGAAATTCTGATTTTTATTTTGAATTTGCTTGATAATAATTATAAAGGTGTCGCCACCTCTAAATTAATTTATTTGTAATGTTCTATTTCTTTTAAGCTTTAATCTTTATTGTTTCTTAAAAATAAATAAAATCAAAAGCTTTAAAAAATTTAAGATGATATTGATTATCATTTATATATTTGAGATACCATAAAACTTTTAACATTACCCAAATATAACTTTTTTTTTGTTTTTATATTTAATAAAAATATATTGTATAAAATTATTTTTATTTATGAATAAAAATAAACCTTAAAGAGTTAAAACAAAGCCTCAAAAAGCAAGCACTATCCTAGTGCAAGTTAACCAGTAGTCTATATCATTTTATTTTCAGTCAAATCTAATTAAATAAAAAGTAATTTCCTTTATAAAAAATAAAATAAACTATATAAATTTAATCTCTTAAAATAATAGGAATTTGAGGAAAAAATATTAAAGAAAAACAAAAAGCAAAAAGAGAAAAGAAAACCGTTGAGATATTTTTGTAAAAATAAATTACTACTTCAAATCTGGCTCCTTGATTTCTATATAAATACTCTCACATTCATTCACCAACATCTCTCCCTCTCTCTCTCTCTGAGCAAACACCTTTCTTAGCTTCTCTTTACCGCCGAAAGTTCCAGATTTTCATTTTCAGCTTTTTCTCGTTCATTCAATTCGGTTTTCTTCATGGTAATCATCTTAATCTTGCTCCATGTTTTTCATCATGTTCTATCATAATCTCTATGTTAATTGTTTCTTACGTAACACCGACACCTCTGAAACGGTACTGATATTTGTGATTAGTTATTATCACTCACATGATTAATTCATCAATTTTTAAGTCCTTTTGGTTTTGAATGTTACTTAATCACTTATTTACATAATCACTTAATTATTCAGTTTCATGCTCCTTGCATCTTCAATTGTGTTCTTTGATTCATTTTATGAGTTACTCTTTGATTTTAGATGTTATTATTATTATTATTACTACTACATGCAACAGTTTATTCTTTCTTTTTTTCTTCATGAGTTTATTTTATTCATTTTTTCATTGATTAAATTTCCATCTAGAAGGAAAAAACATATATAGAAATTTCCCTTTTTGTCCCTCAGAATTGAATAATATGCTGAAATTGTTCTCTCAGACTTTTCACATTGTTGATGTTTGATTTGATTTTGATTTTTCATTTGACCCATTTTTAATTTTTGGCGATTTCTTCATTTAGATGTAATATATTTTTAACAACAATTAATATACTATAATTTGTTATTAATTTTTTTAATTGACTAACATTTGATTTGATTTTGATTTTTTTTTATTATTTTATTTTATTTTTGGTGATTTCTACATTCAGATCAACATTACATGTTTATAAGCTATGTAGTACTGACGTGTGAAAGGGTGTCCGTCTCACCGTGGAACCGGACACATACACCGATGCTTGTGATTTTGTTCAATTTATTCATTTTTTAAATTATTAGTGGTGTCAAAGTGTTGGTATTTGTCTGCTATCCGTGTTTGTGTTCGTGCTTCATAGTTCATAAGAACTAATATACCAGTATTTGTTTGTAAAATATTGCTAATAACTGTATATGATCATTGTGGTAACAGATGCCGAGTGTGAACCCCGATTCATCTGACAAAGACTCCGAGGTATTCGCAGAAACTGATCCAACTGGTCGATACGGTAGATACACTGAGCTATTAGGCTGCGGTGCGGTGAAGAAAGTGTACCGAGGATTTGATCAAGAAGAAGGAATTGAGGTAGCATGGAATCAAGTGAAGCTAAGGAACTTCTGTGATGAGCCTGCTATGGTAAAGAGGCTTTATGCTGAAGTGAGGTTATTGGAAAACTTAACAAACGAAAACATCATTGAACTTTACAGTGTTTGGACCGATGATGAACACGGCACACTGAATTTTATTACTGAGGTTTGTACTAGTGGGAATTTGAGAGAGTACAGGAAGAAACATAGGCATGTTTCGATGAAGGCGTTGAAGAAATGGTCGAGGCAGATTTTGAAAGGGTTGAATTATTTGCACACTCATGAGCCTTGCATCATTCATAGAGATCTCAATTGCAGTAACGTGTTTGTTAATGGGAATGTTGGACAGGTAATTTACAAATCTAATTCTGTTTTTCTTTCTGTCATATTTACAACATTTGATTTTCTGTACTAGATGAATATATGAATCTTTGATTTTTAATTCAGTCTTTTATAAATGATTAATGTCGTATAATATTTTGGACGTTACTCATGTGTTCCATGTCATTGTTTGTGTTGGTGTTTCACTCATTGTGTATAAGTTGTGATTTCCATATATGTCTAATGAATTCGTTATGTGATAATAACCGAAAAGATGTTATTAGTAACAAATGTTCTTTCATTGAATGGCTATTATCAGGTTAAGATTGGTGACTTGGGTTTGGCCGCAATTGTTGGGAAAAATCACATTGCGCACACAATTCTCGGCACACCAGAGTTTATGGCACCAGAACTATATGATGAAGACTACACAGAACTGGTGGATATATACTCATTTGGCATGTGTTTGTTAGAAATGGTGACATTGGAGATTCCTTACAGCGAATGCGACAATGTTGCCAAGATTTACAAGAAAGTGTCTTCTGGTATTAGACCTGCTGCCTTAAACAAGGTCAAAGATTCTGAGGTGAAGGACTTCATTGAAAAGTGTCTTGCTCAACCAAGGGTTAGGCCTTCTGCTGATGAGCTTCTCAAAGATCCTTTCTTTGACGAACTTGTTGACGATGACGATGACGAAAATGCTGATTCATACTAAAGAAAAACAGTTCTTATCTTAGTTTTTTTTAGTTTGCTTTATTTACCTTTTTAGTTTATATGTTAATTTGCAATTTGAGTTGTTTTGATTTTTTCCCTTCTGCTATGGCTGAATATTAGGGAAGGCTTAATTGGGGATGTTGTCATTTTGTACATAGGAGATTTTCAACAAATGTTGTGAAGCATATATATTGAATGATGATTCTATAATAAATGTTTTGATTCTTATCTTTTACAATGCCCGATTTCAAGCCGATTTAATAAATGTCGAGATACATGCATCAAACCAACCCACCCGCTGAGAGGGCTACGTCGGTTCAATAATAAATGTTTGTAAATATCATATCAAGCAAAATCAACAATCAAGAAATATTGATAGGTACCAAATTTTTAATTGAAAAGCAAAATGTACTTGATGTTCCTTTGAATATCATTAAAAAACATTTTTTTGAAAGTTTTACCAAACCAAACAAAGCTATTGTTAATATGATATCTGATATTTCTATGTTATTGTCACCTTCAATTATGAAAATGAGATTTTGAAGCAATTTGAAGCAATGTAAGTGTGAAAAAGGTTTAATTTATCATTTGATTTGAAGTCAAAGAAATGAGGGAAGTCATAGGTTTGAATGCAAGTTGAGTAACATAGTCCTATTTGTTTGGAGGCCAGCCAATAGATGAAGATTTCAATGAGTTGTTCATATTTTAAAATTGGATAAATGGATATTGGAGTAAAGCTAAGGTTAACTTAATGATAAAGGAAAGTGTGAAAGTAAAGTGCTAATTTTGTTGGGAAAATAATTATGGTGGATACCCATGCCACATAATTTTTTCCCTCCTTAAAGCAATAGGCAAATTAGACATTGGATTTAATATTTTGTCAATCATGGTTGGTCGGTTTTCAATATTTCTCAGAAGGAAAAAAAAAACATTGGCTAGTTTTCAATATTGATTTGAATTCATCTAGGTTAGAGATTATACTAGTTCATATAGCAATTGGGTTGGACTAGACCTAATCTCAACATCTCTATTTGATTTTAAAAAAAGAGTGTTAATGAAAACTTTACAAATTATCATTTAATTTAAAATATTATTAGATATTAATTTTTATGTACTAGTAAATTTTCTTACACAATTCATATATCACAATCATTCAAAGATGATATTTTATAAATTATTAGAATAAAAGTCAAACATTAGTAAAAATATAACGGTCAAGATTAAGTGACATTATACATTTTTTATATATTGTAAGTACATACTAATTAAATTAAAAAATTAAAAAAAAATATATTTAAATATGTAAACTTGATAAAATGAAATGTATTTAACTTAACAATTACATATATATTAAAGTGTTTCTCAATGTGAGAAATTGATATGTATATAAATTTTTGTGAGAAATTTTTGATATTTTCAACGAAGTAAGGAGAGAAATATTAACATGTTGCATGGCTAACTTGGTTAGGAGAGAGTTATGACAAAGGTTCTAAACTAAAAAAATTGAACGGTTACGACTACAAAGGCAACTTCCATATCCAATTCGAATAATCATCAATTTCTCAATCATGATGCATAAATGACAACTAATAAACCCGATTCTGGTAGTATATTCGCTATTAAGTTTTTTATTCCACAACCAACAATCTTTAACAAAAGTAACACAAGTTTGTTACTTTGTTGCAATCTTTGAGTTGAAGTAGTAACTTCTGGGGACAACGAGAGTTGTAAGTATACAATAATATTTTTACCATTAATTTATGGGTCATTATTGATTTTACTCCCATGAACGTGGAAGATACGTGGGATATTCACTATAAGAAATATCGTTTCTAACCACGTGTTTTTACCACGTGATTATCATATGGCTAAAAAAGTCAATTACAACGTGATAATTACGTGGCAACATGTTTTATTAATAAAATAAAGAAACATGATGATTGTCTGAGTTTTTTATTAAAAAAATATGTTATGACGTGTGAATCACATCGCTAATAAAAATATAATATAAAATATTTTAATTGGTCTTACGCTTAGATGGAGGAATTTTTGAAATTTTGAAAAAGTCAGTTGTGACGTGGTATTCACGTCGCAACATTTAAGAGGGAAAATCAAATTAATTCAGACTGACATGATCAGCTTTTGCAGGCATGTGAAGAAAGAGAATATGGCCGTTGGCATTGTTGCGACGTGAAAGTCACGTGGCAAAGTTGCAGCGTGATTTTCATGTCGCTGAATGGTTTATATATTTAATTAAATAACGTTACACCAAGCACAAACAGTAGTATATTTTCAACAAATACAACTCTCTCTCTCTCATTCTATCCCAATCTCCATTAACCCTCTTCTTCTTCATAAAATCCAACTCAATCTCCATTATAAAACCTCTTCTTTTTCATAAAATCCAACTTCAATCTCCATTAATCCTTGTTTTTCATGTAAATTTAATTTAATTTTGTCTCTATTTTGTTTACAAGTTTTTATTTATCGTATTATGTGATTGTAATTTATTTTAATTTTTCTTTGAATAGAAGAAGATTGATATAGTAGAAGTAGATTGCAAAAAGGTTGGACAAAAAGATTGAAGGAGTTAGGAGAGAAGAGATACTTCTTGAATTTTTTTTTTACATTTGGTATATTTTCTGAATTTAGTTAGATTTTAGGTTGAATTTGGTTAAATTATAATATTATAATTTTCATTAAATATAATTTTAAAAAATGAGAATATATATTATATAGGTACTTCTTGTTAAAAAACGAAAAATATATATAAATAAATATTTATTAATAAACAAAAATATATATTATGATAAGTTATATATCTTAATTTATTTAATTTATTTATTATAAAAAACAAAAAAAAAACAGAATAATATATAAATTTTATAAAAACAGTTTTAATGTTAATATATATATTTTTATTTAAAACAAATATAATATAATATTTTATGTATTGATTAAAAAAATATAAAAAAATAGTTTTTTATATTGAATAAAAACATATTTAAAAAATTATTTTAATATGTAGATATTTAGTAAAAACTGTTTAATATTATTATTATAAAATCTGTTTTATAATTAAAAATATATATTTAATGTTATTATTTTAAAACTCTTTTATAATTATGCATATATAAAAAATAGTATAATATTATAAAAAATAGTATAATATTATAAAAAACATTATATATTTGATGTTAATATATTTTTTTAAAACAAATATAATATTTTATTTTATGTAGAATGTTAATAAAAATGGTTTTATAATTAAAAAAAAAGTTATATAAAAACTGTATTATATATTAATAAAAAATATTTATATATCAGATATATAGAATATTAATAAAAATTGTTTTATAATTAAAAAAATTATATAAAAACTGTATTATATGTTAATAAAAAATGGTTTTATAATTAAAAAATATTATATAAAAACTATATTATATGTCAATAAAACATTAATATAGTATGTTAAAAAACATTATATGTCAATAAAATATTATATATGTATGTTATAAAATATTATATATAAAAAATTGATTTATGTATTTAATTATTATATATTATATCTATGTTAATAAAAACGGTTTTATAATTAAAAATTATTTTATAAAAACTATATTATATGTCAATAAAAAATATTATATTAACTATTATATATTTAATAAACTATATTAATAGTATATAAAAAAACATTATATACTAAAAATAGTTAAAATAAAAGCATATGTTTATGTTTAAAAGTTGTTAGGGGAAAGGGGCCTAACAGGTGCTTTTTTGGTGGTGAAAATTTGGCGGACACCTTGAGGAGTGGGGATAGAACTCTGTATCAGAGAGCTGCGGATGGTGAAGGAGGGTCACGTCAAACAAATTTGACACCAGATCAGTTAGAAACGGTAAGACAATTGGCTAGTCGTGAGTCCGAAGAACGTGAGACCGCATTGAAGGCCCAAATGGAGGCCGCATTGAAGGCCCAAATGGAGGCAATGAGGGGTGAACATAATAGAGAAATGGAGGAAATGGCGAAGAGACAGACTGATATAGAGGAGCAAATGCGATAATTTATGCAAGCATTTGGTAGAAATCCCAACAATGGTGGCCAAAATAATAACTACCAATGACTTTCTTCGCGACTTTGCCGACGACTCGAATGATCCTTCTGCTTAGTTTTATTTTTATTTTCTATTTATTTTTTTATTTGTGTACTAATATAAATTTATAATCATATTTTATATTTAAAAATATTAAATTTTAGTTTATTAATTTTATTATATTAAGTATATTAACTTATATATTTTGATATATTTAGTTTTATTTTTGATAATTTGATTTATAATATTGAATTTAATAAATAAATTATAATATTTAATTTATAAATTTAATGAAACAGAAAATAATATTAATTATTAAATCAGAATTATTATATTTAAAACAGAAAATAATTTTTTTTATAAAAAAAATAAGTTGCGACGTGTTTTCCACATCACAAATTAGTGACATGAAAAACACGCCGCAACACACAACGTAAAAATGAATATAAAATCTGCTCTGACCTCTGCTCTGCTCTGACTGCCTTTGACCCCATAAAGTTTATTGTAGCGTGAATTTCACGTGGCAACGTTGTGACATGTTTCCCACGTCGCAACAATATTGCCACGCACTCTCCAGCGACGTGTTTCTTCACGTGGTAAAAATAAAATTGTGACATGATTTTGGTGTTAGCGACGTGAGAGTCACGTGGCAACACACAACTTAATTTGTAGTGATTCTCAAATAAATGATGTTTTTGAGAGTCATCATTATAACAAAGCATTAGTTTCTTCATCTCCTATATTCAAAATGAAACCATCTTCCAACACACGAAAAGCCTCGAGAATGATTAGGTAGGTAAACCATCTTTTTTTAAATATAGGAACATATTATTTTCATAGAGATATTTATCTCCAAAAGTTAAACTCAAAGTTCCTTGTATGATTTCATTAAGCTTAAAACAAGTTTGTCTAACAAAGTAGTGTTTTGCAATCGAGACTGACGAATCCCTAAACCACTTAACTTTTTAGTCTTACTAATTTTGTTTCTATTGGAAATATAATTTAGTTAATATCTACAATTCCCAATGCTTATTCTTTAATAGGGTCTTTTGGAATTTTCATTTTTAGTATAAATATGCTACCTAGGCTATCAATATTGTAACTCATTCATTCCTCTTTTGATATACAATAGTAGTCCTCTTTGTTATCATTTATTGCTCATTCTTCTTCTCCTCTTTCATTACCTTGCACCAACAAATTGGTATCAGAGCTCTTGGTTCTGTTTTTCCTGGGAAACACGAGTGTTTGTGAGCTGTGTGTTTGATTTTGGTTCATTGATTTTCTGTTGAAATCTTGAACAAAATCTGAACAGAATCTGATTCTGTGGGTTGGGAAACAGTGCGTTTGAAGATCTAAAAAATCTGTGCAAGGTTTAAAATGAGTGGAGACAATAGTTTGAACACCAAACTTCCAGTTTTTAATGGCAAAAATTGGAACAGATGGATGATACAAATGTGTGTGTTGTTTGGTGCACAAGATGTTCTGGATCTGGTTACAGATGGTTATGTACCAGTTGTAGAAGATGCAACTGAAGAACAGAGAACTGTTTAGAGGATGATGAGGAAGAGGGACCAGAAAGCTTTGTTCTATATCCATCAGTGTGTGGATGAAAGTGTGTTCGAGAAGATTGATGATTCAACAACGTCAAAAAGGGCGTGGGATTTACTGGTGAGATGTTACGGTGGTGACGCATCAGTAAAGAAGGTGAAGTTTCAATCCCTACGAAAGAAATATGAGAACCTGAACATGAAGAGCAGTGATAAAGTTTCTGAATATATCTCCAGAGTGATTCTGATCACTAACGAGATGAAGGTGTGTGGAGAAACTTTGTTTGAACAGGTAATCATAGAGAAGATTCTGAGGTCGCTTACTCCTCGGTTTGATTACATTGTTGTTTCTATTGAACATTCTAAAAATCTAAAAACTATGAAAGTAGAAGAATTACAAAGCAGCTTAGAAGCACAGGAGTTACGTCTGTCTGAGAGAACTTCTGAGAGGGAAGCTGAGCAAGCTCTAAAGGCTTCTTTTGTCAAGAAAGACTAGGAGCAGAATAAACGTGGTGATAGATTCCAGAAGTCAGAAGCCTTAACTTCTGATGACAAGAAATATCATAAAGGAAAGGAGAGGTATGACAAAAGGAAGGTTCAATGTTACTCTTGTAAACAATTTGGCCATTTTGCCAGAGATTGTAGATCAAACAAGGAAAGGAAATTAGAAGAAGCATATATGGCTAAGAGAAACTCTGATGATGAACATGTACTACTAATGGCTTCTGATTCTGATGGAAAATGCTCAGAAGATTGGTGGTATATGGAAACTGGTTGTTCAAATCATTTGACTGGAAACAAATAATGGCTGACAGACTTTAACTCCAGAAGGAGAACAAAGATCAGATGTGCTGAAGATAAGTATCTTAATGTATAAGGAATGGGAGATGTCAGAGTTAGAGTGAAGAATGGGAAATATATTTTGATCAAAGACGTTTGGTATGTTCCTGGTATTAGAAGCAATCTGATGAGCGTAGGTCAGCTGATTGAGAAATGTTTCTCAGTTGTTATGAAAAACAATCTTTTGACGTTGTATGATTCCAATCAGAAGTTAATTATGAAGTCTGAACAAGGAGGCAATAGAACATTCAAGGTAAATGTAGAAACAGTTGAAGCAACGTGCCTTAGTGCAGAAGTCGCTGAAGGTAACAGTAAGTTGTGACATAAGAGGTTTGGGAATTCGAACTATAGAAGCTTAGGGCATCTATGTTCTAAGAAGCTTGTACATGGTATTTAGAAGATTGTGAATCCTAAGAAGTCATGTGATATATGCATGAAAGGCAAGCAACCTAGATTGCCATTTGCATCAGAAGTAGCCCCCAGCGCGAAGCATGCTCTGGGAGTAGTACATTCTGATGTGTGTGGACCATTTCCAGTACCTTCACTTGGAGGAAATAATTATTTTGTGTGTTTTGTGGATGAGTTCACAAGAATGACATGGGTAACACTCATCAAGTTCAAGCATGGAGTGTTTACTGAGTTCCATAAATTCAAAGTGAAGGCTAAGAAGCAGAGTGGTCAGAAGTTAAAAATTCTGAGAACAGATGGTGGAGGTGAGTATAACTCTACAGTGTTTCAGAAGTTCTGTAAGGAGAGTGGAATAGAACATGAGATTACTGCTCCATATACTCCTCAGCACAACGGTCTTGTTGAAAGAAGAAACAGAACTTTGCTTGATATGACCAGAAGCATGCTGAAAGAGAAAAAGCTACCTCACGCGCTACGGGGAGAAGTTGTTGCCACATCAGCATATATTCTGAACAGGTGTCCAACGAAGAAACTGAAGGAAGTTGTTCCTTTAGAGAAATGGACTGGAGAAAAGCAGAGTGTCAGTCATCTGAAGGTGTTTGGCTTTGTCTGTTACAAACACGTTCCAG
Organism: Vicia faba; assembly: GCA_948472305.1. Lineage (NCBI taxonomy): Eukaryota > Viridiplantae > Streptophyta > Magnoliopsida > Fabales > Fabaceae > Vicia > Vicia faba. Next base: position 16,908 of record CATIWC010001589.1, on the reverse strand, counting down.
AAGCTAGAAGATAAAAACTGGATGATAGAAGCAAAGTAATGTTGGTGGTGGGGTGCCACAGTACAGGTGCGTATAAGCTTTATTGTCCAGAAACTAATAAAGTTGAAGTTAGCAGAGACGTTGTGATAAAAGAGTCTGAAGCATGGGATTGGAATAAATCTCAATCAGATTCTGGTGTAATACCAACACCAGAGTTAGCCTCTGAAGATATTTTAGAAAGTTCAGAAGATGAATCTGATCCTGAAGATTCTGAAGATGAGTCAGAAGAAGATTCAGGAAACAGATCTGATTCTGATCCAGATGTTGATGATGATCCAGAACCTGGTGGTGATCATAGTTCTGGAAGGTAAAACTCTGAAGGTGGTAACTCTGAAAGTAGTAGTTCTGGTGCAGTTTCAGAACAAGCTCAAAGACCACAGAGAATCAGAAAAAAACTAAGAAGGTTTACAGATTTTGACATGTTGCAGGATAATGAAGTTGACTCTGAAGGAGAAGTCGTTCAATGTATCATGTTAGTAGATTCTGAACCAGTGGGAATTGAAGAAGCTCTCAAGAAGAAAGAATGGCTTAATGCCATGAAAGAAGAACTTGAGGCAATAGAAAGAAACAAAACTTGGAAATTGGCTAAACTTCCAGATAAGAAAAAAGCCATCAGCGTCAGATGGGTTTTTAAGTTGAAACTAAAGTCAGGTGGTTCCATTGGCAAGCACAAAGTTAGACTAGTAGCTAGAGGTTTTCTTTAGAAACCTGGGCTAGATTATTTTGAGGTGTTTGCGCCTGTAGCTAGGCATGAAACAATCAGACTGGTGATTGCTTTAGCTGCAAACAGAAAATGGCCTTTAATGCATCTGGATATGAAGTCTGCATTTCTGAACGATCCATTACAGGAAGAAGTTTATGTGTCACAACCTCCTGGATTTGTGAAAAAGAATCATGAAGGGATGGTATACAGGTTAAATAAAGCTTTGTATGGACTGAAGCAAGCGCCTAGAGCTTGGAATCTGAAAAATGATTCATTTTTCAAGAAGTAGAGGTTTCAGAAGTGTGAGATGGAATATGGAGTTTATGTACAACACTCTGATAACAATATGATTCTGGTGTGTCTATATGTTGATGATATTTTGCTAACAGGTAGCTGCCCATAAGATATAAAGAAGTTCAAGGAAGTTCTGATGAATGAGTTCGAGATGACAGATCTAGGAAAAATGACATATTTCTTAGGGATGGAGATTTTGTACTCGAAGAAGGGTATCATTCCGCATCAGATAAAATACGAACAAGAACTTCTGAAGAGATTTAAGCTGCAGAATTGCAAAGTTGCTGTGGCACCATCAGAAACCAATCAAAAATTGGATTCTGACTCTGATGGTAATTCTGTTGATTCAACAACCTTTAAACAGTTGGTTGGTTCTCTAAGGTATTTATGTAATACTAGACTTGACATTTGTTATGCAGTTGGATTGGTTAGTAGATTCATGAGTAATCTAAAGTGGTCTCATTTCCAAGATGTTGTTAGAATTCTGAGATATATTAAGGGAACTCTGAGATATGGAGTGTTGTTTCCTTCTGAAAGAAAGACAGAATCAGAATTAGTAATTTATTCTAATTCTGACTGGTGTAGAGACAGAGTGGACAAGAGAAGTACTTCTGGATACTTGTTTAAATTTCTGGGAGGTCCCATTTCTTGGAGTTCCAAGAAACAGCCTGTCGTGGCTCTGTCAACATGTGAAGCTGAGTATATCGCAGGTGTTGTAGCTGCTTGTCAAGCTGTTTGGCTTCTGAATCTCCTGCATGATCTGAAGGTTGAAGTTGAGGAACCTCTGAAGCTGATGATTGATGATAAGTCTGCAATTGATCTTGCCAAGAATCTAGTGCTACATGGAAGAAGCAAGCACATTGAGACGAATTATCACTTTCTCATAAGTCAAGTGCAGAAAGGAGTGTTAGAAGTTCTGTATTGTAGCACTCAGAAACAACTTGCAGATCTTCTGACAAAGGCAGTTAAAACAGATCAATTTCTTTGCTTGAGAGATGAAATTGGTGTTGTTAGCTTCTGATAGAAATATCTAAATTAAGGGATGGTATTGGAAATATAATTTAGTTAATGTCTACAATTCCCAATGCTTATTCTTTAATAGGGCCTTTTGGCATTTTTATTTTTAGTATAAACATGCTACCTAGGCTATCAATATTGTAACTCATTCATTCCTCTTTTGATATACAATAGTAGTCCTATTTGTTATCATTCATTGCTCATTCTTCTTCTCCCCTTTCATTACCTTGCACCAACAGTTTCAACCAACCATATGCACAGATCAATCCTTTTTTCAATGTCAAACAAAATTTTTCAAAACTTTATCCAATGTCTCACAAACATATTGAGGAAACAAATCTGCATACTATAAGTAAGTAAAGAAGTAAGAATGATCTTAGAAAGTGACACACTCTTACAAACGGTCAATCTTTTTAAGAGGCATGTTTTGAAGTTATCTTGTCATAGATTTCCAGAAAATCTATTTCCTCGTGTGCTTGTATTTCATTTTGAAATCTAAATATTTTTCTAACTGATTGGCACATTTAATATTTATGAGTTTCTCACGATTATTTTTAGTGTTCCGACAAACAGATTTAGAAGAGTAAGTTCTTAACTTACCTAAACTCACTTTGACACTTGAAAAAGAAACATAGAATTATTTCAAAGGTTGACAACTAATTGAGGTTGAGAAAATTTTTTCTTCGCAAACAATATCACATTATCCGCCAAGAACAAATGAGATATTTTAGAACTATCGAAAGTGATGTGGAGAGGTTGCGATTCACCCTCTTAAGTTGATTTATCAATCAAATCTCCAAACTTTTTCCAACAAAGAACAATTGATAAATAAATAAAGGATCACTTTATTAAAGGTTACCTCATTGAAAACTCTAACTATATTCTGTAACTTTTAAAATAATTGTCGTTTAAAGTTTTTATACACTAATTAAAGAATGTAATGATGTTATCATAAAATATTCTACTTTACTAAACTAACTTTTGTGTTAGAAGAAGTGTAAAAAATAATAATTAAAAAACACAATTAAAAAAATAACAATAATTTTTACGTTGAAAAATAAAAATGACAATCATTTTGAAATAATTTTATTTACTAAAATGAATCATTTTAAAATAACAAGAATATAACATAAAAATATTAAACTTGAATTGTATTCGATGTAGAAATAGTCTAAAATTTTATTTGATAAAAAATATTTTATTAATATAATAATAGTCTACGTGACATTTTTTTATTTTTAAATTATTTTTTAAATTTTACATGGTATTTTTTAAATTATTTTTATTAATAATTTTTTAAAACTTTAAAAATAACTAACATTTTTACTTAAATCCAGTGTAGTTTTAAAGCAACCCAATTATCATAATTATTTTTAATTCGTTGGACATTTTTGTGATTGATATATAAACAATATATATTGTAACTATAAACCGATGTGGGACTTCTGCTAAAGCACAAACTGCTGGCCACAGGCTGAATAACAACAACACCAACATCACTTCAATACTCTACCATTCTTGTTCACTACACAACAACACCACCCCCATCAATGCTAATTTTCTTTTCATTCCATAGTCTTGGTCCCGTACTTGTTGCATTACTGTGTCCATGTGGTTACAAGCATTTTGAATTATTTTTTAAATTATGATTTTTTAAAAGATTGAGTTATTTTAAAGGTTCAATCAAAAAGTATATATACTTACATTGAAATAACATGCATGCATGTATTTGTGGGGCATATATTACTCCATGTCTCTATCTCGTATGTATAGATCCTTTAACTTCCACACTTTCTCTCATCTATTTTCATATACATGATGAGAGAAAGTGTAAAAGTTTGTTCTATTTGAAAAAATGAGGAAAAAATTAAGTTTTGTTGTTTTTGCATGTTGCTCTTGCATGGAAAAGAGAGAGGAATATAGTTTTGCAAACATGGAGAGAACATGCAATGAATTTCCATTGGTTTAACCCATGCATTTGTTATGAATTTACAAGTCGTTATTAAGCTTTGTGTAGTTGTTGTGTAATTGCAAGATAGTAAGACTGATTTCATGAAAATATTTTGGTATTTTTGTGTAGTTGTGTTAGAATTAATTTAGATTTAATTCAATATTAATTTATATTTAGGAATATCTTTTAGATTATTTATATCTTTGTTAGAAGATATATATCTTAGATCTTCTTATATCTTTGTAGAAGATATATTTTATATTTGATTTTTGTGTATAAATAGCATAGTGGAGTAGGTTATTGCAAATTTATTGTAAGTCCTTATTTTTGAAGCTATCAGTAAATATTCCTTTTGCCTTTTATCTTCCTTGTGCACCAACAATTAGTATCTAGAGCTCCTGGTTATAAACTCTGGAATTTGGGAAACATTGATTTTTCATTGAGTTTCTGCGTAAATTGCACAAGGTAGAAGATGAACGGAAACGGCGATATTTATTCCAAGCTTCCAGTATTTGATGGCAAAAACTGGAATCGTTGGAAGATCTAGATGCGCGTGTTATTCGGCTCTCAAGATGTGTTAGAACTTGTTACTGATGGCTATAATCTGTTAGAAACAGATGCAACAGAGGACCAGAAGATAGCACAGAAGGTGCTGAGGAAGAAAGATCAGAAAGCGTTGTTCTACATATATCAATGTGTGCATGTGAATGTGTTTGAGAAGATTGCTGATTCTTAAATAGCAAAGGCTGCATGGGACACACTGGTCAGATGTTACGGTGGTGACGTATCAGTGAAGAAGGTGAAGCTTCAGCATCTCAGAAAGAAATGTGAGAATCTCAACATGAAGGACAACGAGAAGGTTTCTGAATATATCTCTAGAGTGATTCTGATCACTAATGAGATGAAAGCTTGTGGAGAAACTCTATCTGAACAAGTAATTATTGAGAAGATCTTGAGATCTTTAACTTCTCAGTTTTATTACATTGTTGTAGTAATTGAACATTCCAAAGATTTGAGCACCATGAGAGTTGAAGAGCTGCAAAGTAGTCTAGAGGCGCATGAGTTGTGTATGACTGCAAGAACTTTTGAGAGAGAAGTAGAGCAACAAGCTCTGAAAGTAACTTCTGGTAAGAAGCATCAGAAGCAGACTTGGTCAGAAGCCAGGAAGAGAACTAATGGTGGTCAAAAGTCAGAAGCTTCAAACTCTGATGGGCAGAAGAATGTCCAGAAGGGAAAGGAGAAGTTTGACAAGAAGAATGTTCAGTGTTACTGTTGTGATAACTTTGGTCACTATGCCAGAGATTGCTAGTCCAACAAAGAAAGGAAGTTAGAAGAAGCAAATATAGTAAGAGGAGACTCTGATGATGAACCTGTGCTATTGTTGGCTTCTAAATCTGATGATCTGAATTCATCAGAATGGTGGTATATGAATACAGGGTGTTCAAACCATCTTACTGGAAACAAGAAGTGGTTGGTTGACTGACTCTGGGAAGAGTACAAAGATCAGATGTGCTGATGATAAATACCTCAATGTAGAAGGTATGGGAAATGTCAGAATCATTCTAAACAATGGAAAAGCAGCAGCGATCCAGAATGTTTGGTATCTACCTGGCATGAAAAGCAATCTGATGAGTGTGGGACAACTGGTTGGGAAAGGTTTTTCAGTTACCATGAAGGACAATCTTCTGAAGCTGTATGACTGCAATCAGAAGCTGATTATGGAGACAGAACAGGGAAGGAACATAACATTCAAGGTGAATGTTAGAACTGCGGACTCCGAATGTCTTAGTGCAACAAGTGTTGTCAAGGAGAGTGAGTTGTGGCGCAGAAGATTTGGTCATCTGGATTTCAGAAGTTTAGGGCATCTGAAATCAAAGAATCTGGTACATGGAATTCCTATAATCAAGAAGCCTGAAAAATCATGCAAGGTGTGCATGGAAGGGAAGCAACTGAGATTACCCTTTACATCAGAAGTAGCTCTAAGAGAAAAACATGCCTTAGGAGTAGTACATTCTGATGTGTGCGGTCCGTTTCCAGTAGCATCGACTGGAGGGAATAAATATTTTGTGTCATTTGTTGATGAGTTCGCCAGAATGACATGGGTATCTCTTATAAAGTTCAAACACGAGGTGTTTTCTGAATTCAAAAAGTTCATACTGAAGGCTGAGAATCAGAGTGGCCAAACCCTGAAAATTCTTAGAACTGATGGTGGTGGTGAGTATAACTCCACAGAATTCAGAAGTTTCTGTGAGGAGAATGGAACTGAGCATAATATTACTTCTCCATATACTCCTAAACATAATGGTCTTGCTGAAAGAAGAAATCGTACTTTGCTAGATATGGTGAGAAACATGTTGAAAGAGAAAAAGCTTCCTCATACTCTATAGGGAGAAGTTGTTGCAACTGCATGTTATGTGCTCAACAGATGTCCAACAAAGAAATTAAAGGAAATAGTTCCTATTCATAAGTGGACTGGAGATAAGCAAAGTGTTAGTCATCTGAAGGTATTTGGTTATGTATGTTACAAACATGTCCCAGAAGCCAGAAGACAGAAGTTGGATAATAGAAGTAAAGTGATGTTGCTAGTGGGGTATCACAGTACAGGTTCGTACAAACTTTATTATCCAGAAACTAACAAAGTTGAGTTCAGCAGAGACGTCATTGTGGAGGAATCAGAAGTTTGGAATTGGGAAAAGTCTTGTCCTGACTCTGATGACAGAACTTCTGAAGAAAGGTCAGAAATACATGTTTTTGAAGCTAGTAAAGACTTTGACTCTAAAGAAGATACAAAAGGAAAAGATGATTCTGACTCTGACTCCGATGGTGATCCAGACTCTAAAGACAGTCAAGGTTCTGGAGAAAGTCCAATTTCTGAAGCAAGTGCTTCTGAAGGGGAAAGTTCTGGTGTCCAAAGTTCTGAAGGTCCAGTTCAGAGGCAACAAAGAGTCATAAGCATCCCAAGGAGATTTGCAGAGTTTGACATGTTGCTAGACACTGAAGTAAACTCTGAAGGAGAAGTTATTCAGTGTGCAATGTTAGTAGACTCTGAAACCTTGAGTACATAAGAGGCTCTTAAGCAGCAAGTTTGGTTACTGGCCATGAAAGAAGAACTTGATGCTATAGAGAGAAACAAGACTTGGAAGTTGACAGAACTTCCAAAAGGCAAGAAAGCCATCAGTGTCAAATGGGTTTTCAAGCAGAAGCTAAAGCAAGATGGATCAATTGGCAAACACAAAGCGAGATTAGTAGCAAGAGGCTTTCTACAGAAGCTTGGGCTGGATTACTTTGAAGTGTTTCCACCTGTAGTGAGACATGAAACAATCAGACTAGTGATTGCAATAGCTGCTAACAGGAATTGGCCTCTGATGTATTTAGATGTAAAATTTGCATTTATGAATGGTCCATTACAAGAAGAGGTGTACATTTCACAACCTCCTGGATTTGAGAAAAAGAATCAGAAAGGGATGGTGTTCAAATTACACAAAGCATTATATGGATTGAAGTAAGCGCCCAGAGCTTGGAATTTGAAGATTGATTCGTTTTTCAAGGAACAAGGGTTTCAGAAGTGTGAGATGGAGTATGGTGTTTATGTTCAATATACTTCAGAAGATAATATGATTCTGGTCTGTTTATACGTTGATGACATATTACTTACAGGAATTTCTGAACAAGAGATAGTTGAGTTCAAGAAAGTTCTGATGAACGCATTTGAGATGACAGATCTTGGAAAAATGAGTTTCTTTCTAAGGATGAAATTTATGTACTCTGAGAAATGAATCATTTTACATAAGATAAAGTATGAACTAAAGCTTCTGAAGAGATTTGAGCTAGAGAATTGCAAGGTTGCTATCACACCTGCTGATACGAATCAGAAGTTGGACTCTGATTCTGATGGAGAGGATGTGAATGCTACAACCTTCAAACAGATGGTTGGTTCTCTAAGGTATTTGTGTAATATCAGACCTGATATTTGCTATGCAGTTGGAATGGTTAGAAGATTTATGAGCAAAACAAAGTGGTCTCATTACCAAGCTGCAGTCAGGATTCTGAGATATGTGAATGTAACTCTGAAATATGGAGTGTTATTTCTGTATGGAAGAAAGATCGAATCAGAACTTTTGAGTTATTCTGATTCTGATTGGTGCGGAGATAGAGTTGACAGAAGAAGTACTTCTGGGTACTTATTCAAATTTTTGGGAGGTCCTATTTCTTGATGTTTCAAGAAGCAACATGTTGTTGCTCTGTCAACTTGTGAAGCTGGATATATTGCAGGTGCTCTGACTGCGTGTCAAGCTGTGTGGATTCTGAACTTGCTGAAAGATCTGAAGATTGAGGTAAATAAACCTCTGAAGCTGATGATTGATAACAAGTGTGTAATCAATCTTGCCAAGAATCCAGTGTTGCATGGAAGAAACAAGAATATTGAGACCAAGTATCATTTTCTGAGGAATCAAGTTCAGAATGGAACATTAGAGATTATGCACTGTAGCACTCAGAAGCAGCTGACAAATGTTCTGACAAAGCCTATCAAAACTGATCAATTTCTTGGTTTAAGGGATGAAATTGGTGTTGTCAGTTTTGGGTAAATATAAATTAAGGGATGGTGTTATAATTAATTTAGATTTAATTAGATATTAATTTATATTTAGGAATATCTTTTAGATTATTTATATCTTTGTTAGAAGATATATATCTTAGATCTTCTTATATCTTTGTAGAAGATATATTTTAGATCTAATTTTTGTGTATAAATAGCTTAGTGGAGTAGGTTATTGTAAATTCATTGTAAATCTTTATTTTTGAAGCTATTAGTAAATATTTATTTTACCTTTTATCTTCCTTGTGCACCAACAAGTTGTAAGTGTAGATAGTTTACTGAAAGGTTTACATCTTAAGTTGAAAAATAAACCAAAGTGTTTATAACAGGATGTTAGTAACAGGTTTACTCAAAGTCCCAAATAGTTTTACTCAAATTAGGTGTGTAAAAGAGTGTTATAAACACTTTGGTTTATTTTTCAACTTAAGATGTTAGTAATTAAAAAGTTTAACGTCCATTTATTTTAGCTTTACATTTTTTTTAATATTTTCCAAAATAGTTTTTATGAAAATCTTTTTCAAAATAGTAAAAAAAAAATTTTTTTTATTTTTTATAAATCAACGGACTAATTTCATATCCAATAATATTAATTATTGTAACATACACAAAAACTAAATTGGTGAATCAATGGTGAAAGTAGTTAATAGAAGAAGATGAAGTTTAGAGAGAATTTGGAGATTATGTGTGTGTTTGAGAGAGAGAGAGAGAGAGAGAGAGAGAGAGAGAGAGTAATTGAGGAGAAATATAAAATTTGCATTAATCTCATACTAAAATATTATTACAAGAGGATTTATATAGAGGATACAAAAAACATAACTTTGGAACCAACACAGTCCCACAAACAGCTTAAAATCTCAAAAAATCGCTGCAGAAACTGATTTCTTAAAACATAGAAACCAATTTCCTCAACTGAAAAACAAATCCAGAAGCTGAAAACTCGTGACAGAAATCAGTTTCCTCAAATTGGAAAACCGATTACTTCTTTGAAACTCAGAATTCTCCAGCTTTCCAAAAGTGCTTTTCAAATAAGTTGTTTTATACGAAATGACTACAGAAGCTTCCAGGGTGCATTTGAATTATTATCAACTTCCAATACACCACCTTAATTCAAATGTTCAACATTCTTCATTCTTAAACTCCTCACAAGCTCCTTGAACACATCATTTGTCACGCCTTTCATCAACAAATCCGCAAATTGTTCTTCGCTTCGACAGTATCCTAACTTCAGTTGGCTTGCTCACACCAGTTTCCTCAAGTAATGAAAACATATCTCTATATGTTTTCTCCTCCCACGTGATATGGGATTCCTTGCAAGATAGGCTGAAATATTATAAACCAAGAGCGTAACATCTTTTTCAGCACTGCTGCCCATCTCCTTCAGCAGATTCATAAGCCACATAATCTGACACACACACACACATAGCGATGCAGGGATATACTCAGTCTCACAAGAAGAGAGTGAAACCACAAGTTCCTTTTTAGAGCACCAAGATATTGGAGCTCCTCCGAACATAAAGACATAACCAACTATAGACTTTCGACCATCCTTATCTATGCACCAATTGGAATTCGTGTAACCGAGTAACTCACAATTTATGCCCGTATCAACTGCGGGAGAGAGAACTCCACAACCAAGAGTTTCTTTGATGTATCTTAGGATCCTCTTAACTACTTCCAAATGAGAAACCTTTGATTTCTCCATGAACCTACTTGCAATATCGACACTAAATGCCAAATCTGGTCGCGTATTGCATAAGTAATGTAATGATTCAATCAATCTCCTATATTGTGTTGGATCCACTCCTTTCTCATATTCACTTTTGGACAGTTGTAACCTTGCTTCAGTCAGTGTATGGCAGCATTACAATTCTCCATATCACACCTTTTCAAAAACTCAAGAGCATACTTTCTTTGATGCATAAGCAGCCCCAATATTGACTTATGGAACTCTACACCAAGAAAGTAAGTCATGATTCCAAGGTCACTCATTTCAAACTCTTCCATAAGCTCACTCTTAAACTTAGAAATATTCACCTCATTGCTTCCTGTAATTAATAAGTCGTCCACATATAAGCAAAGTATAATCACTTCTTTGCTTGCATGCGTCTTCACATAAACACCATGTTTTGATACGCACATCTTGAATCAAACCTCAACTAGAAAAGCATATATGCGTTTGTTCCAAGTTATAAGTGCTTGTTTAAAACCATATAGTGTCTCCTTCATATTTTAGTCTCTTCTCTCTTGATTCTTCACCATAAAACTAGGGGACTTCTCTACATAGACTTTCTCCTCAAGTGGACCATTCTAAAATGCAGATTTTACATCCATTTGATACATTGAACAATTATTGTTATTCGCAATACAAACAACTAGTCATGTAGTTTCCAATATAGCCACATGTAAAAACACCTCATCATAGTCTATACCTTCTCTTTGTAAAAATCCCTTCGCTACTAGTCGAGCCTTATGCTTGACAATTTCTCCTTTCGGATTTGCCTTCACTTTATAGACTCGTTTCACTCATATTGGCTTTTTTAGTTCCGGTAAATCGGTCAGCTCCCAAGTACTATTTTTTTCAATCGATTCCAGCTTCTCTTTCATCCCACACACCCACTTTGAATTTCTTAATGCCTCCTCCGTGCACATGGGCTCAGATTCAGCCATAAGCCCAACGTGAATAAGATCACCATCATTGTTGATTTCATTATCATGGAATACTTCACAATATCAGAGCCTTTGAGGTAGACCTATGCACCTTGTTAGACGTCTACTAGATTCACCATTTTCAACTTTGACTGGCTGCTGAACTATTTCTGTAGAATGCTGATTTTCTGCATTTTCCTGTGGAAACCAGTTTCCAAAAACAGGGGAACCAATTTCTACTTCGAAAATTTCAGTTTCTGTAGCTTCTGGATTCAAAACCCGTGGAGAAAACCGGTTACCCTCATCCAAGAAATCGGTTTCCAGTACTATTATGGATTTTTTCTTGCTGTCAAACATCCTCAACTCGTCCACTACCACATATCGACTTATAATAATCTTCTTGCTACTCATATCAAACAACTTGTAGCCTCCGGTAGCATGATAACCAACTAGAAACATTATCTCTCCTTTGTCATCCAACTTCTTTTGAAGTTGACCCAGAACATGTCGAAATGCAATTGAATTGAAAACATTTAAATGACTCAAACTTGGTTTATGACCAGACCATACCTCTTCTGGTGTCACTTTTTCCAGCTTCTTAGTAGGACACCTATTCAACAAATAGGTGGTTGTAGATACATTTTCACCCCATAGTTCCTTCGACAAGATTTTTCCCTTCAACATGCTACGAACCATATTCATTATCGAACAATTTCTTCTCTCAATAACACTATTTTGTTGAGGCGTATAAGGTGGTACAACCTCACGCACTATACCCTCAACATCACAATAGTTCCCAAACTCACTCGAGGTATACTCTCCTTCACTATCGATTTTAAGAATTTTCAACTTGTGACCACTTTGCCATTTCACCATAGATTAAAAATATTTGAACACATCAAACAGCTAATCTTTCCTCTTGATTAGATAAATCTATAGCTTCCTACTAAAATTGTCAATAAATGTGACAAAGTACCTATTTCCACTATACGAGTCGACTTGCATTGGACCATAAACATCATAGTAAACCACCTCAAGATAATGTTTGGTCCTATGACCCGTGTTCTTGCTAAAACTATTCTTGTGTTTCTTCCCTTAAACACACTCTTCACAAATCTCAGATGGAATATTGATCTTGGGCAGCTCAGTCACCATACCATTCCTTTGTAACGCGTCGAGATCTCGAAAATTGAGATGTCCAAGAAGGTAATGCCACAATCACTTATCACGACTTGCCTCTGTAGCAAGACACTTGTGCTCCATCACTTTCAAATCTATCTTGAGAGTATGATTTGCAGCCATGAGTGCTATAAGAATTAAGACCCTGTTTCGGCCCAAAACACGCAAAATCTTGTTTTCCATGTGAATTATGTAATTATTCTCAAGTAATTGGCCAATGCTCAAGAGATTACATTTAATTCCAGAATTGTATAACACCTATTTGATCAAGGAGTGACTCTCATCCTTCTTCATGATCAAAACATCACCCACACCATTGTCTGCTAAAGTGGTGTCATTCGCTAATTTTACTCTATTTTCCGTGGCTTGATTGATTTTGACAAACCAATCTTTTCAACCCGTCATATGCGTTTAACAACTAGAATCAGAGTACCACTCATCACTGCCTTGGACTCCATCTTAAATGGTTATCATTGTATTTCACTCTGAACGTGTTTCTGCATTATTTTTCACACTGCAGACGCTGCTTCCCAGCTTCTGACAGCTGCTGCTGCTGCCCAGTAGCTTTTCCATACCATAATTATCCTTTGTAATCATGACCAAAAGTTTATTATCATCGTCCACCTCTTTTCTAGTAATCTTATCTTCATCACCTTGATTTTCTCTCAATTTTGAATTATATTCTTTTGCAAAATGCCCAAGTTTTTGACAATTGTAACACTTTACACCACTCTTGTCAAACTTCTTGGTGTTTTTGCCTTGACCACTACCTTTGGAGCTACTCTCACCTCTTTGTGCTATCGGACCCTTTGAATTTTGTGAGTCTTTTTCACCAAAATTATGGAAAATTTTCTTCCCTCTTGAAGACCATTTTCCCATCGATCTCTTGTTCTTCTCATTGAACCGTGCTTGCAATGCAATCTCCGCTTTGGCCTTGTCATTTCCTCTTTCATACATTCTTTGTTCATGAGCCTTTAATTAGATTTGAAGCTCCTCCTTGCTCATGGTAAGAAGATCCTTTGATTCTTCGATTGCAACCACTATGTTGTTGAATCTTGACATTAAAGAACGCAAGATCTTTACTACCATATTCTGCACGGATACGGTTTCACCGCAAGACTTCATTTGATTCACCAAACGCGTTATACGCGTAATGTAATCATTGATTGACTCCTTATCTTCCATTTTCACTAAGTCTAACAACCTCTTGTGAGTTTGTAACCTCATAACCTTCACTTTATCAGCCCCTTTATAAGCTTTCTTCAAGATCTCTCAAGCTTGCTTCGCCGATATGCAATCATCAACCTTTTCAAAGTTGTCACTATCAACGCAAGAATGTATCAAGAAGAGTGCCTTGTAGTCTTTATTCTTATCTTCTTTGAATGTAACTTGTTGAGCAGTTGTAGCTTCTGCCTCAAGTGGTGTAACACCATCGTTCACTATTTCGAGAACGTCTTGATACCCAAACAAAATTTTCATTTGTTTGAACCACTTGTCATAGTTATTGGAATCAACAATTGGAAGGTTGGTAGGAATTCGATCATTGGAAACAGTAGACATGTTTGCAGCGGATTAATGAATCAAAACCAAGGCTCTTGATGCCAAATGTTGGAACATACACAAAAACTAAATTGGTGAATCAATGATGAAAGTGGTTAACTGGAGAAGATGAAGTTTAGAGAGAATTTGGAGATTATGAGAAAGAGAGTAATTGAGGAGAAATATAAAATCAGAATTAATCTCATACTAAAACATTATTATAAGAGGATTTATATAAAGGATACAAAAAACATAACTTTGGAACCAACACAATCCCACAAACAACCTACAAACTCAAAAAATCGCAGCAGAAACCGGTTTCCTAAAACAGGGAAACCAATTTCCTCAGCTGAAAAACAAACCCAGAAGATGAAAACATGTGACAGAAACCAGTTTCCTCAAATCGGGAAACTGGTTTCTTCTTCGAAACTCAAAATTCTTCAGCTTTCCAGAAGTGTTTTCAAATAAATTATTTTATAACGAAACAACTACAGAAACTTCTAGAATGTATTTGAATTATTATCAACTTCCAAAATAAATATGTATTATTGAAGATTAAGACCTAATTAAAATTAAATGATTTTTTTAAAAGATATATCTCAAAAATAATTTTTATAAAAAATTATTCAAATTGGTTTTTAAATTTAAGTGATTTTTTGTTGTTGTAATTCTAACATAAAAAGACTCTAATAAAAGAATAAAACACATAAAATAACATTTTATACAAAAACTATTTGTTCTGGACCGATCAAATGTTGTGAGTTGTTAAAAAATCTGTTTTTTTGAAAATTCAGCAAGCTGTTGCTAACCGATTACAGCTGTTAGTTTTTCCAAAAATAGCAGAATTTAACAGCATGGCACTTTAGTTGGTTTTGGTTATTAGTTGTACTATTCTCCCGTGTGTATATATACATTGTTGTAATCCTAATTCAAAGTTAATGCCATTTTGATTCACCAATATTACTCTCTACCCTAATTATCTCTCTCTCTCTCTCTCTCACTCCTCTCTCACTCTCTCTCTCTCTCTCCCTCTCTCTCTCTCTCTCTCCTCTCTCTCGTCTCTCTCTCTCTCCTCATCTCTCTCTCCTCTCTCTCTCTCTCTCTCTCTCTCTCTCTCTCTCTCTCATTCATCTTTATCAAGTTTCTTTTCACCACTGTTACTACCTTCAAAGCTCTGGTTTTATGTTTTATGTTGTTCTAACATTTGGCATCAAGAGCTCCAGTTATTGATCCTAATCCGCTGCAACAATGGCTTCCGTTTATGATCGAATTTCCCACCAATCTCCCAATTCTTGATTCGAAGAACTACGACAAATGGGCGAAACAAATGAAGGTTTTGTTTGGTTATCAAGAGGTGCTTGAGATCGTCATCATGGAGTTACACCGTTAGGGGCAGATGCTACCGATGCTCGTAGGGCTACACACAAGGAAGAAAAGAAAAAGGATTACAAATCCCTATTCTTGATTCACTCTTGTGTTGATAACGACAATTTCGAGAAGGTTGGTGATTGTGAATCCGCGAAGCAAGCATGGGAAAACTCGGAGAAAGCGTATGCCGGTGCCTTCAAAGTGAAGGTGGTAAGGTTACAAACTTACAAACGTCAATTCGAGTTAACGCAAATGGAGGACAAAGAAACGATCAACGATTACATCACGCGCATTACCCGGTTAGTCAACCAAATCAAGTCATGTGGCAAAACGATCCTTGAGCAGAATGTTATATTGAAAGTGTTTGCGTTCGTTAACATCATGTTTCAATAACATTGTTGTGGATATTGAGGAGTCAAAGGATCTAACAACTTTGAGCAAAGATGAGTTGCAAAGTTCATTAGAGGCGCATGAACAAAGGATGGATGAGAGAAGTGCCGACAAAGCCAAAGCAGAGATCGCTTTGCAAGCGCGTTTACATGAGAAGAACAATAGATCGAAAGGGAAGTGGACTTCTAAAAATAAGAAGAATTTTGGTGGAAAATATCCACAAAATTAAAAGGGTGAAGGAAGCTCCAAATATGGTAATCAAAGCGCCCACAAACCGTTTGACAAAAGTTCTGTGAAGTATTATAATTGTCAAAAGCTTGGGCATTTTGCGAAAGAATGTCGCTCAAAACGCAAGGAAAAGGATGCGGATGAGGCTAAGGTTGCTAGGGAAGAGGTAGATGATGAAGATACCCTTCTTGTGATGATTACGTAAGAGAATTATGGCATTGTTGATGTTCCAGGAAGTAGCTACTGTGGTGATAGTCTGCGGGATAGCAGATGTACAGTTTCGGAAAGTGGTGGAAAAATGCATTCGGATCGAAATGCATTACTTACCATGCGTGATGAAGTTCAAAGTAAATATGAGTGGTACTTGGATTCCGGTTGTTCAACACATATGACGGGTCGAAAGGATTGGTTTGTGCAAATCAATCAAGCGGCAAGAGTAAAGTCAAGTTTGCCGACGACACCACTTTAAGAGTCGAAGGGGTAGGAGATGTTTTGTTCGGAAGAAAGAATGGTGGACACTCTAGGATCAAAGATGTCTTGTACATATCGGGAATTCAGTGCAATCTTTTAAGCATTGGCCAATTACTTGAAAGAGGGTACTTAATTCGGTTGGAGAACAAGATGTTACGCGTTTTAGATTCAAACAGTGTGTTGATTCTAAAAGCGCCGATGGCTTCCAATAGAACTTTTAAGGTTGAGTTAAAGGTTATGGAGCATCGTTGTTTAGCTACCGTGGCAAGTAGAGATGAGTGGTTATGGCATTACCGTCTTGGTCACCTAAACTTTAGGGATCTTAAAATGTTGCAACAAAGTGAAATGGTAACGGGGCTGCCACATATTAGTGTTCCGACAGAATTATGTGAGGAATGTGTGAAGAGTAAGCAACACAAGAATGTTTTTAGAAAGGATGTGGGTCGAAGAACCAAAGGCTTACTTGAGGTGGTGTATTCCGATGTT